>OVAP01004181.1:0-15055 GCA_900406295.1 Aurinia saxatilis | reverse complement strand
CAAGGGTTTAAGAGCACTTCTCAACAGTATTAAGTGAATGAAATGACAAGAGGAAATCTCAAGAACAATGAAGCAAATGAAGAACAAAATGATACATAAGTGTTTTAGATCTAAGAAATGAAAGGAAAAACGTGTTCTAGGGTTTCTGGGGCTTAGACCCTTTATATAGGGGAGCAAAAACGTGTGTAATCTTCTCAAATAAGGTAAGGATTGATCTGATTCGAGTTTCCAAAAATGGTGCTCGCAGGGAACGGATCGATCGATCCATGCACATCGATCGTTCCATGCGCAGATCGATCGTTCCTTGCATGCAACTCGATCTGCAAATGGCTCGCGGGTGTTGAGTGATCATGGATCGATCGATCATGTTGGGATCGATCGATCCAAGTGAGGATCGATCGATTCAAGTGAGGATCGATCGATCTACGTATGGATTGATCGATCCATGCTATTTTCCACGAATTCTTCACCTTTTCATCTCACAACTCCACCTTGAAGCTCAAATCTATATTCCACGTGTTTGCTCCTGTTAAGACTCTAAAACGACACTAAAAAACTCGAAGAACAGTTGAAAACCAAGGTTAGAATGAATTAAAACGCAATATATCATTCGTCCAAGAGGCCAAGGAGGTTGTTCCTCCAAGTGGTGAGTTCGAAAATGTGCCTACGGATGCTGCTCTGTTGTCTCCAAGATCCCTTCGGAGAAGAGCCAATGTGGAGTTCTTCGCGAGTGCGATTGAGAATGGAGATGAGTTTCCTCCGATTGATTCTCTCTGTCGTCGTGAGGAGTTTTATGTCGTGGCCCGCACTGGACCTGATGTAAGTGATCCTTGATTTTTTCTGTTCTAATGAACTTTATGACTTGGTCGTTTGTTTCTTTGATCATGCAACATATGGTGGCCACGAACCGCTTGACGATCGGTTATGAAAATGATTTGATATCGGCGAACAGAGAGATCGATGGTCTCAAATCGGCTCAGAGGACTCACAAGAAGGAGTTAGTGTCGTCGGCCGATCTCCTTGCCAAAAACCGAGACCAAGGCTGTCAGCTTCGAGAAGAAGGCGAAATCGGAGGCCAAGCGTGCTCTTAAGCACAAGAAGGACGCGGCCGTGGAAATGGCAAAAGGTGAAGTCGCCCGAGGCAAGTATCGTGATGGTACGAAGGCCACTCGTGCCAAGGTGATCCTACTTCAGGAGAAGATGTCGGTTCGGATATGCAATCTGTTGTAGGTTAGTAAACTTTCCGATGATAGTTTCATGCCTTAGCATTTTTTATTTATGAAACCTTATCATCTTTTGTTTTTGATTTCAGGCGAGGAATGCGCTTTAGATAGTGGTGTCGCTCGAAAGCGAGACTCCGACTCCTCTTTGGGATTTGAAGACCAAGATGGAGACGTTGAAGATTCTGCACCTGGGAGCTGATGCTGATTACGATGCCTTCATGAATGAGATCGCGGCAGATCTTACCAGCCTGAGCATGCTCGGACAGGACGAGGTGATTGTCGGAGAGGCTGGGATGATCGACGTTCCGATAGTTTCCAGAGATGTCGTGGATGCGATGGAAGAGGATGTGCCAGTGTAGGCATCCGTTTGATGATTTGTGTTTCCGTTTCTTTAAGACTTTAGTATATGACTTCTCATTTGAGACTTGATTTGGCTGAGTTTTATAACTCGTGTTTCTCCTGTGCCCGTATGGCTTTATCCGTTGTTACAGACAATAATTTTGCCGGCAGGCTGTTGAATGCTTGAGCTCGTTTTATGTGAGATAGCTTTAGGATGATTTTGATGTATTTGCGAGTGTTATAACTCGGCTTACAACCTTGTTGTTAGATAATCTCTTGAGTTTGTTTGATGACTCATTGGTCATGTGATGGAAAGATCGACATGACGACTGGTGAGTGTGCAGAAGCAAAGCTCGCGTTGGAGCAGTGCTCGAATGATTATGCTAGCCGCTTGGCGAATTTTTGTTCTTAAGATCAACATGTTAGTTGGGTTTTGATAACATAATCTTTGATTTACGACTTGTGTTCGTTTAAACGATCTGTTGATCATTCGATAGTAAATCAGTATGATAACTGATAAATGAGAGAGAGAGAGAGAGAGAGAGAGAGAGAGAGAGAGAGAGAGAGAGAGAGCAAAGTTTGCGATTATATGCTTGAGCATTGCTTGCATGGTTATGCTAGCAGCTTGGTGATTTTTTGCTCTCTAAGACCAATGCGTTGATTGGGTTTCGATGGGTCACTTGATCGGAGCGATCTTGCTTTTTGTGGAAAGAAAATGCATAAACCAAATATCCCACCTCGCTACGTTGCGTCGAGGATGTGCCTTGAGATGTTCGCAACCAATGTTCAGTTAAACTGGGTTTTCAAGACGAATGTTTCTTCCGAACCCCTGCTCCATCCTCTAGCAAGATCCTTCCGATGAACAAATCGTCGCACGCTTTACCGTAGGAGGTGTTGACGTACCCGGGTGTTCACGTTGTTGTGGCCAACAACAATGGTGGCGTTTTGATACGCCTATAATGAGTTGTGATAAGATCGTTAGCTCTCATGCTAAGTCTTCGATGATAGTTTGCGTTTCATGAGCTCCCGTATGGGATTATCATCGAAGTAGCGTAAAGTTTGATCATGATCATGTTTCCACTTCGAACTCTTCCCCGTCGAGAAGAGGTTGAAGTTAAAATTTAGATCATGACCATCTCAGCACATCAGAGAGATGTGGGTGTTGTTGTCGAAGTCGGATTCATCGACTTACGATGAAATGTAAGTCGCGGAGATCCTTATGAACTCGTAACATACGACCCGAGCGTGTTCGAAGGTCGCAAGATGAGTGTTTCAAGTTGTGTTTCCGTGATCTGGAGTGGTTCTCAGGTCGCGGATGTGCGTTAAGGCTCTGTTCCGCGACCTGGAGAGGTTTCTGGGTCGCGGAACTCTGTCTGAGTGAAGTTTTCATGACCCAGAATGATCTCCGGGTTGCGGGACAATGTCCTTATGCTGTTCCGCGACTCAAAATGCATCTGGGTCACGGGATGATGTCTGGATGTCGATTTCGCGACCCAGAAATGTTCTCGGGTCGCGGAATGAAGTCTTGATGTTGTTTCTGCGAGCTAGAAATGGCTTTAGGTCGCGGGATGAGAGCGAGAATGTGTTCCGCGACCCGGGATTTGTTCCAGGTCGCGGAACGTTTCTTGTGAGCTGTCCCCGCGACCCACGAATGATGTTGGGTCGCGGAACAAGCCTCTGTTCGTGCTTTCGCGACCCGGAGTTGGTCTTAGTTCGCGGAATGTTGTTTCAGACATAAACGTTCGAACTATATCCTAGCAAAGTGTAAAAAATTGAAATGTGGAAGTTATAGATTGTTCTGTAGTACATGGACTGGTGATGAGTGGGTTGTTGTAGTCCGTTGAAATGGTTGCTTGTGGAAAATGTTTTGTTGGCCGTGAAAATGAGTAGGAGCATACTCTCCCACTCCCCCCCTTTTTTATCGGAGGGTTCAACTGAACGCATCGCAAGGATGAGCTGCCTACATACCCTCAAAAGAGATCAAGTCGACTCGTAGTTCATTGGCATTGCTTATGTTGGGCTAAGCGTCGGTCCGCGGCTGGATGGATGTGCTCGGAGCATCGGATGTGTTGGGTAGATCCTTCATCCTATGCTTCTTAGCTGGTTTCTCATCCTCGTCGTTGTTCCGATTTAGTTTGCGACATTGGTGTTCTTAGAGCAGGCAGATGCACGATTTCTTTTGACTTCCCCATATGGTCTTGACTCTGAATGGTGTTGTGAACTTCACACATAGATGGTAAGTCGATAGGACTACACACATTGAGCTGAGCCAAGGTGTTCCGAGGATTGTGTTGTAGATTGTTGGATGATTGGCCACTGAGAACTTGACTATCTTCGTGACTCCACCGGTTTGGACTGGCAAGTTGACTGTGTCGATTGTCATGGAAGTTTCTCCGGAAAATCCAGTGAGTGGCTGAGGAGCTATCATGATATTCGAAGGGTCGACTTTCATTTGACGCAAGGTGTTGCGGAAGATGACATCCATGGAATTCCTGTGTCGATCAAGACCCTCGCGGTGTCGAAGTCGTTGATTGCGAGCTTAATAACAAGGGGATCATTGTGAGGTTGATCGATTCTTTTAGTATCTCTCTCCGTGAAGGATATGGTGCACTCCATATGTCTGGGTTCGTAAGTCTGGAAGGATGCCGCAACTGCTTTCTTTTGGAAATCTTTGATGGACGAGACAGTGTTGAGAACCATCGTTCTGGTCTTCGTTGTCGGATCTGTTTCACTTGTTTTGCTCGTCCGTTTGAGGTTGCTCCTTCGGAATATCTTCACCTGTATCACGAATAAAATCTTTGTCATGGATAGTATTGCCGAGATGTCCTGCGAGTAGTTTCTTGTTGAGTTCCACACCCAAAGTCCTGTAGTTTTGCGTTGAGTGGCCTTTAGTTTGGTGGAGCTGGTAGTATGCATTCTCGTCGTTGCTTGTACGATATGTTTGTCCATCCTTCCGAACATCCCGTCCACGTCCAAAGCTTCGGCCACTGCCGCGTCCAGAATTCCTCGCAGTTCCCTAGGCACTGTTTTCTCCGTTGTTGATCAAGTAGTTGTGCGAGCCAGGCCCTTCGTGATGGATGTACTTGGATGTCGAAGGAGGCCTTCTTGTGTTCTGTTGGTAGATGGGTTGTTGAGTTATCGCGGAAAGCGAGCTGGTGCGTGCTTAGTTCAGAGGATTTGCATCTCTTCTTTGTTCATGATGTAGGAGTTGACGAGATGCAAGGCATCTTGAATGGTTGACAGAGTGTGATGAGCCAAGTCCTTCCTGAATTCTGATTCGTACCACAAGCCTTGCTTGAGTGCACGAAGTGCTGCCTGATCGCTCATGCCTTCAACCTGCGAGATAAGAGTTTTGAATTTTGGATGTATGATTGGAGAGATTCCATCGAACCTTGAGTGATCGACCATAAGTCAGCATCGGTGGTTTTCTGCCCCATGAAGATGGAGTAATGCTTCAGGAAGGTTGTAGTGAGCTCGTGGAAGCTGTCGATGGAGTTCCTCGGCAGCCGAAAGAACCATTACAGAGCTGGTCCTTTAAGATTCTCGACGAAGAGAAGACAGAAACCAGTGTCTTCGTATCCTCTTGGGAACATGGCCCCGTTCATGGAGATTTTGAAGGATGTTAGGTGCTCTCTTGGATCGGTCGTCCCGTCGTAGAATGGGATTCTGAATTTTCAGGGATCAGGGATACGAGCTTATGTGATCCTCCGAGTGAAGGGATCCATATGAGATTCTTTGAGAACTTGGTCGATTTCTGGTGCGTGGCTGGTTGCCTTGTGGATCTGCCAGCGCACCTCTTGGATAGTAGCTTATGTTATGCGGACAGATACTCTGAGTCGGAGGATTTAATCTTTGGGTTCTCCGAACTGATCGTTGTCATAGTACTCTTCGAAGAATTCTTCGCCTTGGTCTTTGGGCTGTTCCGTATGCTCTGGTTATTGAGTGTTCGGAGGTGTCTTGACTCTCTCACGATTGTCTTCGGTGTGAGGTTGCCTGTTGATCACCGGAGTGTCCTTGGTGAGGTCGATAGTTTTCTCCGACCCTAGTGGTTGCTCCGTTCGAGCGGCAGGATTCCTGTGAACCGTCTGTCTTGTGGGATCGAGAGGTGGTAAGCCGAAGAGCCTTCCTGAAGCCTTCTGAGGTTGGTTTCGGACAGAGAGTTCCTTCAACCTATCTGCGATAGATTGGTTGATCTTGTTTTGCTTCACGGAGCGTGTAAGCAAGTTGTTAAGCAAGGTGTTGACTTCTGCGAAGCCAGTTTGAGGATTGACGATTCTGTCTTCTCCTCCGTTAAGTGGACTCTGCGTGGTCGGACCTCCCCCGTTGAGTGGAGTCTACATGGTCTGACCGTCTGGATGGCTTCCGTTGTTGATTCCTCTGTTAGGTTGTGGAGTCACCATGGAACTGTCCGGGTTGGATTGCTGGGTAGTTTGTTCTTCCCCTGCCATGTTCGTCGTGGGTTATAAGAGATTCTTCGTGTGGAATAGTCGATGAGTCCCCACTGTCGGCGCCAAATTGTGTGTACCAAAAATCACACAACCACAAACTTGTATAATATGAAACATTTAAGGGATCGTCAACTATCTTTTTATACGAATCACTTGTAAATATGAGAATGGAGAAAGCAGAGAAAACGGACAAAATTCAAAGACAAAACAGAACGGAAGAAAAGATGAACAAAAACTAGAGATGAATCACGAATTTTATTGCTAGAGCTCTCTAGGGTTCAAGAGGCCAAGAAATTTCCAGATCCAATGTAAGTTATGACTAGCAAGATATATATACTCTCAGTTAAACCGTCCTAGGTCGTAGGGCTTATCATGGGCTTCCTTTCATTCCTTTGTAGACTGCTTTTTAGATAACTTCTATTTTTCCGATGTGAATCGGAGAATTTCCTTTTCTCCGTTGATCCTTCGGAAGCTTTCCTTTTCGTCGTAAATCGAAGGAAGACTTCCTTTTTTCGTAGATACGTCCACAAATCTTCACGAATCTTCTAGTATGATCTACTGAAGGGCTTGGCTCGGATATCGGCCCATAATGGAATATCGGTCAGCTTAGCCAGTCGAGAGTGTAATCGGACATGTAGGTCGCATTTTGTGATAGTGTAAGTTAGTGTTACTTCGTGGATCACATGTTCTCGTTGGAGCTAAGTACTTGGCTTGATTGATCCACGGAACGACATTGAGCCTTGATGAACGAGTTATCTTCGCGACCCATGCATGGTCGAGGAAAATGTTTTGATGTTAATGTTCTTTTGCGACCCACGACGTGTGCATTGGTCGCGGGAAGTGATCTCGAGCTCAATCCGCGCCGCGTCAACGTGCGGGTCGCGGGAACTCGTCTCGAAAGCGACTTGTGAGCTATATGATCGTACAGGTCGCGAGATGGTCATTGAGTGTCAGAGACACGAGCCACGGGTGATCCAGGTCGCGGGAACTACGTTTAAGAACGAATCGGCGAGCAGAAGAGGCCTTGGGTTGCGGGAACGCGATGTGCGAACGAATGGCGAGCCACGATGATTGTTAGCTCGTGGAATCCGTCTGGAGATCAAGCAGCAAGCTATAACTCTCGTTGTGGCTCACGAGTATCTCCTTCGGACCCGAATAGGTGAGTCACGACATGTGTAGGTCACGGGATCATGTACATCGGACCAACGTGCGAGCTGGTCGCAGTCGTCGGGTTGCGGAACGGACGCTAGGGAAGGATACCGCGAGCTAGACGTGGTCACTCGGCCGTGAGACGCTTGGTCCTTGAACATGCGAGCCGGTCTGCTCTAGGGGTCGCGGGATGGATTCTTCCGAGAAGTTTAGGCGAGCCGAACATGATTCGTAAGTCTCGAAAGGCTCCACGGTAATATCTTATGATTGACGATGTACTCGTGAACCGTAAGTCATTGATCATGATCGTTTTTCAATGACTTAGTCATTTCTTTGCTATCAATCTCCGGGGGGGGGTGAAATCCAACCCCCACAATGACGTGTATGTCTTGTTATTGTACCTGTAAATCAGAATATCTTAATCATCATCAAAATATAATTGGTTCTTCATCTATAGTTTTGTTTGGCGATGACAATTTCTACGAGATTTGTCTCTTCTCTCGATCTCTTCTCTTGATCTCTTCCCTCGATCTCTTTCTCAATTCAGCTTTCCAAGCTGAGATTAACCAAGACAAGATTTGTATCTTCTCTCGCTCAAATTCCAAACCGATATATGTCTCAGTAACTCCTTTGATGTAAGTCTCTCCCTCTCTACCTCGATATCGTTTTCTCTTTTAGGTATCTCCGATTTGGAAGTCATCTCATTTGAGTATTGATTCTCATCTCTCTTCTCTTGTGATTATAATTGTGAGAAACTGAATATTGGATTTGTTTTTTGTTTGTTTAAATTGTTTACGTTTTTCTTCAATTTTTTTGTTTTGTCCTTATTGAAGATTTGAAAGTGATTATCTGGATGTCCTTTTTGTGTTTGTCTCAATTGTTCGTGTGTTCATAGATTGAATTACTGTGAGATATAAGATGATGGATGTCGAATTCTGGAATGACAAGTGCTAAAGAGATCTCGGGAGAATTTTGAAGAGCTTTTTGCTATCATTAAAGCCACATAGAAGCTTATATCCGAGATTTAATTGTTTGCTAATGGTGGAGGTATGTAGATATTGTTTATGAATAAACTGAGTTAAATAGTGAGTTTGTGTTGAGTATTCAGAGCATAGTTTAGATGGTTATGATTTTCAGGGTCAACTAAACTCGAAGAATTAAGATCCTGTTTTAGAATTGGTGTCAAACAAGGAGGATTCTCCATGATGTCTTACACGATGGACTTAAAGTGTGAGGTTCTTAAGGTCACATATTTGAATCATCTTCTTAGATTCTCAATTTCTTCATGATGTCATAGATATTTGAATCATAAGTTCCAACTTAGAGGATCTTCTGGCTAATAAATTACCTTCTTTGTATGTTTTTATAAGGTTCTATTGGGTGATGTTTTGTTTCATCATATAGAATACATGAGAGCTATTGTAAGTTAAATTACTTCATCATTTTAAGACTATCACATATTTCTACAAATATTCAACAACAAAATATACAATAGTTCCTAAAATGAGTCAGAGATAGAAAATTAAAAAATTATGTTAATTTATCCGAATTAATTCTTCATGCTGTTTGATCAGCCGAAAATGTCGCCATCAAGACAAAACCGGTGAAAATTTGCACATTTAGTAATTTCTCATCATATAATAGCATTACGAATATAAATGAAAGTTTTTAAAGTTATTAGAAATAATGTGATCAAAAGTTGCCGCATTCAATTTGATTAGATATTTGGAAATCAAGATCCTTTAAATAACTCTAATTTGCTACTCTAATATTGCATTCAATTATTTTACTTTTGTTTGCTAATTAAATATTAAAATTAGATTACAAATATAAATGAGAGATTGTGATCGATTTGAGAATGATGTTAAACCCATTTTAAAAATTTGTTTAGTACTAAATTATAGAAATTATATTACAAATATATTTAAATAAGTGAAATTAATGAGTTTAAAAGTTCTCGCATTCATTTTGATTTTAAATTAGGAAATCACATAATAATGCATTCAATAATTTTGATTTTGCTTGTTAAAAAAGTATTAAACTTAGACTACCAACATACTTGGACTACCAACATAAATGATAGAATTTACACTTAACAAAAATGATGTTATTAGTTTAAGTCGCATTCCATTTAATCAGAAATCATATAATCAAAAGATTGAACATATAAATCATTGCTAGAAATACCTCCATTTGAGAAATTTGATTATCAATATTTTTTATTATGGTTACTTTATTTCATTATATATTACTACTAACTAATGTAAGATCAATCATTACATCAAACTATATAAATATCTAATACTACGCATTATAATTCTAAGCACATAACATAAAATCAAATTGAATCTTCTTATCTATTGTCAAAACATGTCCATTATGAAATCATCGAGTTTTTCTTACCTCGTGTTCAACAACCTTGATGTTGACGGTACAACACAAAAGATAAAGGCTTATGTCATGGTCATGTGGAAGTCATTCCGATCTGGTAGTCTTACTACTTTTAAAATGATGTTGGTCGATGCAGAGGTATTATTTAGGATAAGATTTAATAATTCAAGGATAAGATTTAATAATTCAGTCATTCATCATGTAATATATAATATTATATTTAATAATTCAGTCATTCATCGAGTAATATCTTAACGAAAAAATGATAATATATATTGTTATCTCCATTTAATAAGGGATCCGACTTCATGTGTATCAATGGAAGACGAAATGATGGGCATAAAAAAGAGTACTACTATACATACAAAGAAGGAGATTACATCAGTGTCAATGCCTTTAAGATGCAAGAAAACACATGAGAATATAAAGTGTCTGTAATGAAGATTATCATGCATCATAGTACTGTCGTGAAGCCGATCGATAAATTTATGGCCAATATACCTGAAAATTATTTCAATCCATTTGTGACAAGCAAGGAGAAAGATGGTCTTGATAGAAACTACTTGGTTGGTAAGTCGTCAAGCTGAACAAACTCCAAACTCACGCCTGATGCACACAACTTAGTCACCAAGAGGATTAAAAAGGATTGAATCCTTAAACTAGTTCAGAAGACATGAGAAACAAACTTTATCAACTATCCACGATTTCAATAACTATTGTTTTTCATTTTTGTTCATACTCTATTGCTATATGTTGGTCTACTATCATACTCAATATCTTTTGAGTTATGTGTTCATATTCTACTCTTCATTGATTCATTAGTTTCTTTCGAGCCACTAATCATATGCGTGGAACTTATTTATTTTTCTTCCTAATTAAGTTCAAAAAATTATATTTTTATATTACTCCGTATATAACAACTTGTAATAGTTTTTTTTAATCATCTGATTTGATTTATTATGAAAGAGCCATACAATAACTTAAGAACAGCTCTTGTAGACTCAAATCAAAATAACATCAAGAACATAAATAAGGATCTATTTAGACACTATTTAATTCCTCCATTCGCAATCTATCATGTAACCACGCAGGACCACCCATTGCTAAGGATCCTTGAAACCTTCCATCCCGTGTGACACTCTTTGCAATATCCCGTGCAATAGAATTTGATGATGGTTTGACCCACTAAAAATCTACCATAACGAAATGTTGAAGGAGACTTCTTATACTTTGAACAACACCTTGGTATCGAGGCCAACTTAAAAGGTTTTTTAATGGCCTCAACAGCCGCTTGACAATCAGAAACAATAACAACATCTCTATATTGCAAATCTCTCAAGCTTTGAAGATTCCATATGATGACTCGAAGCTCTACTACAATTCTGTTTGGTGCATTTAAAAAAGCTTCTCGCGCGTGTAATATAACCGAGCCATGATGATCTCTCAAAATCCATGAACCCCCACATGAAACTTTTCATTCCGCCAATTTGAAGACACATTACTTTTCATGATTCCAGGCGGAGGAGCAGACCATATAGTTTCAGCATCCCCCACCGTCTAATGTGTTCTTACCCTAGACGTATAATTCTCTTCATGAAGCTTGCACCATAATTCCGCCTCAGTCAAAACTTCCTACACTAATATCAAAGAATTCAACAACTTACAATAGTTTTTATTATAGTTTATCTCTTTTTCTTTTCTTTTTTTATTTTAAAACATGTTTTTATCTTTTACAATACTATTTTATGAAAACTTTATATTGAACTACATTTATATTTTTTAATTTTTAATTTTCTTCTTTAGAAAGACCACAAAAAAGTTAAAAGATTTTTCATCATAATTCATGTTTTGTATTGTATAATTTGAATATTTCAGTTGTTGGTAAAATAAAAGGGGAAAACATGAGGGACAAAGAAAAGCCACGTCAGCAAAAGAACAAACGGTCAGTGTTGAACGACGTGGCATGTGGAGACATATTTATGAATTATGATGCTCTGTTCTCCTTCGTTTGCAAATAAATGATGGCAAAGGTTTCGCAGATCGGTACTGCTCTACGACTAGGGTCCAATGGCTTCGGTCGTTCTTATTGCTCCCCATCAGGCCCACTGACGAATTACAGCAAGTTAGTGGAGCAAGGGAGGCTGCAACCCGATCCGCAGCAGGAGAAGGTGGCTTCCGCGTTCCAGAATCTGTTTGGAAGATTGGAACATTTCGAGAAGCAAATGGAAGATTATCATGTAAGCTTTTGGGGGATTTGGGTTTGGTTGTATTGTTTGCGTTTAATTTGGGGTTGCAGGTGAAATTAGCAGAATGGGAGAAGAGGAGAGAGGATGAGCGGCGGAGGCTAATGGTGGAAGAAGCCCAGAAGAAGGAGGAAGATGGAATGTGGGCATCTATGAATAAGCATCGACAAAAGCTTTTGGGAAGATGGGTTTTAGGGCGAAGACAGATGAACGTTGAGCCTGGAGTTGGTAAATGGGTATCATACCTTAACCGAGAGCGCAAATTGGACTCCCTTGTCGGTTCTCGTCCCACTATACCCTCACCTCCTAAAGGATTATATATCTATGGAAACGTAGGATGTGGTAAGACTATGCTCATGGATATGTTCTATGGCGTCACTGATGGGATCATCACACATCGGCAACGCTTTCACTTCCACGAGGCTATGCTTAAGATTAATGAGCAAATGCACAAGTATTGGAAACAGAATGGTGCCCACAACTCCTCACAATATACCATCTCCACTTGGATTATGAATCTTCCTGTTGATGAAAAAATTAAGGAATGGCTAGCTGGAGAAGATTTTTATAAGCAGCAACTTCAAATGAAACACATTCTTCCAGCCGTCGCTGACAACTTTCTCGCTGATCACAAATCAAGTGAAAAAGGAGCCAGCATCCTCTGCTTTGATGAGATTCAGGTAACTCTATTCATAAATTCACTAAACAAAAATGCAGTGTCCACTTCATTGCTTTTCACTCAAAAGTGTCTACGAGGCCTTCAGTTAGACTGGATAAGCTATCTTTGGGCCTTAGAAGAAGTTGAAAATAGTGTTCATTCTTTCTGTAACTTGGAATCTCTTGCATCTTCTGTTACAGACAGTTGATGTATTTGCTATTGTGGCCTTATCTGGAATTATGAGCAGATTGTTGACTACTGGAACTGTTCTTGTGGCCACCAGTAATCGAGCACCACGAGAGTTGAATCAGGTTCCTTTCTCATCTTCTATTTAAAGACCTCTTGTATTTTCAGCCAAATAGTCTCTTTAACTGATTCCCCTGGAGTTGTGAAGAGTATTTCTGATTTCTCGGATATTTTGCACGAAGTCACTAATGTTCTTGCTAATGTTGTTCGTACAGGACGGAATGCAGAAGGCGATATTCGATAAGTTTATCTCTAAATTGGAGAAACATTGTGAGATAATCTCAATTGCAAGCGAAGTAGATTACCGCCGAGTTGCAGCAAAAAACTCGGTTGAAAATGTGTGAATCACAGACTCTTTACATGGTTTATTGTCGAGTTCTTTGTTTCTGTTTGATGAATATCTAAATGTGCATTTATAGGTTGGCTACTTATGGCCATTGAATAATGCGGTTCTCGAAGAGTTTGAGAAAATATGGCATCAGGTCACTAACCAGTACGGCGGAGAAATAACTTCTGTAACTCTCCCAGTCATGTTTGGAAGGTAGTAATGAGAGCATGGCTTTCCTTTTTGTTATGGGATTAACAATTTTTTTTGTTTTTGAATGTATTTTTTGTGTATCATCAGAACAGTGGAGGTTCCTGAAAGCTGTAATGGAGTTGCAAGATTTACATTCGAGTACCTATGTGGCCGACCGGTAGGTGCAGCAGATTATATCGCATTGGCCAAAAACTATCATACAATCTTTATATCTGAAATTCCAGCAATGAGCATGGAAATACGTGACAAGGTATAACCCAGATCGAGATTTTATGGCTTTAGGGGTCTGTGAATTCCTCTCAGGGTCTTTCTTCATGTTCTCAGGCACGGAGGTTTATAACCCTTGTGGATGAGCTATATAACCACCATTGTTGTCTTATCTCGTGTGCGGAGACAGCTATTGATGAATTGTTTCAAGGGACTGCGGAGGGTACGCTCTTCGACCTCGAAAGGTAAAGAACACATAAGTGACAGCATAAATGCGGTGAAAGGGTGGATAATTTGGTTCGATTCGGATTTCTGATTTTATTTTGTTGAAACTAAAACAAAATAGAAGCTTTGGTTGTGGTTGGAATTTGGTTCATTTTAGATTAAGAAAACAACTTAATAATAAAAAGGGATTTATGTAAGTTGTGGTAATGCATTCTAATGAATTTTTGTTCGTACGTTTCAGTTTAGTTTCTTGTTTGGATTCGGTATGGATTAAACAATATGAATTAAATTACTGAAGTAGAAGTTTTTTAATACGGGTTTGGTTTCGACTTAATCCTACTGCTTTGGTTTCAGTCTTAACCATTTTTTATTCAATTGCACAAATACATTTTAATTTTATGTGTTGTCTCTTTTATTTTTTTGGAAACTTGCAGCTTCCAGTTTGAGACGGAGACAGAAGATTCGAGATTAAGGCGAGATGTGCTTGCAGAAGGTAGCATAAGTGCCGCTGGTTCACCTTCTTCAATTGTATCAATGCTTTCTGGTGAAGAGGAAATGTTTGCCTTTGCTCGAGCCGTAAGTATAGTTTCTGACTTTCTAATATTCCTTTTATCTAAAAAAGATTGTGTAGAGTATTTGGTTAATTATGTTTGAATGGTGCAGGCTTCTCGGTTGATCGAGATGCAGACTCCGCTGTACCTCGAAGGTGTTCGTTTCTTGCATCCTTATTTCCATCAGCAGAAGTAAATAAAAAATAAATAAAGTGAATGATTAACTTTCTTATCTCCATTAATTTCTTTTCATATGATTATTGATTAAGCAAAAGTGACCAACCAAAGGTTTGGTCCTTTGCCTTTTATACTAAAACGATTCATGAATAAAAATCGTCCTTTGCTTAAAAATATCTTTGCACGATGAGTAACTTTCGAACTTGACTTTGGCCATAAATAGGCCCATAAATTATTACATGGAACAGCTACGGTTGTTCAATTGATTTGATATAAAATAATGATTTTCGGAGCAGAAACCTATTTTAATCACTCATGCATAGTACAGCCCTGTAATTAGCTTTGAAGACATTATTAGTAAAACTCCTAGAAATCGATTGACAAGGATATTGTTGGTGTTAAAATGTTTTCCGAAGATAGGCCCTTGTTCTTCCGTCTTGAATGCAACAATTTTTTGAATCACCGTCTCGTCCCATATCAAGACAATCTCTTTCCGTATGACAATCGGAATTTCTGATCTTAAGAACAAAAAGTCCCACGACAACAGAGTCTTTGTAAAGTTCAGAGTTCTTATCCGTGATGGAACCTTATGATCATTTATTCATTTATAATTGTAACACCCGTCCCCGTTCACTTTGAACCCTAAGTCTCGCGCCCTAG
>OVAP01004180.1:0-12450 GCA_900406295.1 Aurinia saxatilis | reverse complement strand
TTACCAGAACATCCCCGTTTACCAGAACATCCTCGGTTGCCTGTACAGAGACAGAGACGCTTTCCTAAACCAGACTTAACTCTCAGGCAAAAAGTTATCATACGTCAAGCCAGTAAAGCTCAAGACGAGAAGCAACTTAAGGAGGTATGCAAACAGCTTCAAAAAATTCTCTTGCTATGCTACACCCATCACTGACACAATTTCTTACTAAAACCTCTGATAGGATGGCAAAACTGACAAGGGAAAGGGTATCGCTTGAGCACCTGAGCGAGATCTCCAGTGAAGTAGGATGCCAAGATAACAGATGCATCACCACATCCCAGACTGCAACCCTCTTATTACTTTGTTTTGAGATCTTCAGCTCTTATGCAAAAACTAATCACATACTTCGCTGCTATCAGAAACTAGCAATATCTCTTTTGTAAATGTCTGCCTTATGAACTTATTCTTGATACTATTGATGGATGGTTAAGCATTGTAATAACTCATAACCTCCTTGAACGCTTCTTTGGGGGAGCAGAAGAACCTTCCTCCTTTTCACTAGTTTCACTACCTCGCCCACCTCTTTTAGAGGCGGTACTAGTGTTTTTCTTTGCAGGACTACTCTTTTCAATTGCTTGTTTCTTCCCAGTTGCTCGTTTCTGACCAGCAGGTGGCTTCCCTGCATCAACTTTCTCATTCTTACTGTTACTTCTCCTCTGTTCAGCTCCTCTTTTTCCGTTAGAGGAATCAGCCTTCATTGTCTCTGTCACAGTTTCAGATGAAGAAGCGCCTTTCATTCTCTTAAGAAAACTAGCAGCACCTTGCTTTTTTGAGCCACCAGTTGCGTTGTTACCCTTCTTTTCTAGATCATTTTTCTTCGGCTCAGAGCTATCGTTTGAAGACCTGCCTTTACTAGAGATGCCAGCATTCAAACTAGTCTTACCGTTTCTGCTTCCTACCTTTTTACCTGTTGAAGGTGTTTTCCCTCTAGACATCTTCTTAGAAAGAATAGGTTGCTCATCTTTATCAGAAGTTTCATCTTCCTTCTCCTCCTCCTCCTCCTCCTCTGAAACTGCCTTCTCATCAACAACTGCTGCAACAGTTTTACTCTTTTTCTTATCCGGTTCAGTCACTGACCCTGGCGATCTAACACCCAAAGAACTACGTTTCCGACAAGCTACAATAGGCACTAACAATTTCGGCTTTAGAGAAGAGACTGTGGTCACTTCCTCCTCCTTATGGGTCACCAAAACTTCCTCTTTTGGTAATGAAGTTTCTCTAGAAGAAGTCATGAGACCCATCATCATCTGTTTCTTAATGAGCTGGTTAAGCTCCTTTGCTACATTAAACTCAGATGATCTCTCTCCATATAGAACTCTCGCATTGTTGATTAGTAGTAGTAAATCTCGAAAAAACTTGCTCCTTGAGCTTTTGTAGTAACCTTCTTCTACACGAGCTCGAATCATCTCAAAGTCTATATGTTGCCTTATCACCTTCTCATATTCAGATGTTTCCTGCAGCTTCTGAAAATGATTTTGAATATCTGTGACAAATAAATTAATAGATTTTTTATATTTTTATATTTACCTGGCTCTCGAGCCGGCGCGAAAAATGTGAACCAATGGGATGAGACTTAAGAATCTCGACGAAATCAATCAACGGCTGAGATTCGACGCAGATTTTATGAACGGTCAGATTTTGATCATCGTTATCCGTCGTCTTCTTCCTCGACAAACTCGCCGAGCTCTGCACGTCACTCGTTTCCTTCGACTCGTCGTCCATTGACTCGGGCGAGTCATCNTCAATCAACGGCTGAGATTCGACGCAGATTTTATGAACGGTCAGATTTTGATCATCGTTATCCGTCGTCACCTTCCTCGACAAACTCGCCGAGCTCTGCACGTCACTCGTTTCCTTCGACTCGTCGTCCATTGACTCGGGCGAGTCATCATTTCCCTCTTTCACCGGCTCTTCTTCGCTCTCGCAGCTTCCTTTACACGAATCCGGTTCCTCACCGTTCTCTCCGCCGTCGATTTTCCGATCTATATTCGTCTTCTCCGATTCGATTCCGAGACTCTCGTCCTTCAGATCTGGAGATTCAGAACCTTCGATGACCGGAACATCAGAGATATTATCCGATTCACGGTGGTTTTTTTCTAGATCTGAAATCTTCGTCTTCTTCTCTCTTTCATCTTCCAATCTCTTAACCTTCAATTGCAACGACCTAAATCAAACAAATCCAAAACGTAAAACACACAAAAATCCAGAAAAATCGAAATCGAAAAGAGATTATAATTATTTTACGAGATTGATAGATCGTAACGTTCGACTTCACGTCTAAGCTCATCGACACGGAGTTTTCTAAGCTCTTCAAGCCAAGAGATCTCGCTTTCTCCTTCTTCCTCTTTACCATCGGAGAATCGTTGTTTCAGATCGTTGTATTTAATACGACAGTCGATGGAGGTGAGTGTACGGAAGTCAGAGTTGTGTTTTCGGATTTCGGCGGCGATGATGGGCCATGAATCAATGCCGTGACGGTGTACGGCGTATGCGAGGAGTAGCTCTTCCCATGTGCTCCATGTATCGTTTTCAGGTTTCGCCATGAGAGGGCAAAGATTTTCTGCGTATGATCGTCTTCTTCTTCACTAAAGAGACCTTTGGTACTGATGATTTTATGTTTTTGGTACGTCGGAGAAATAATGTTTATGTAACGTTTTTGGTTATTAGAGAAGGCGCACCAATTGAGAAAATGTTTCAGTCGTTTTGTCGTGTGATTTGAGTGGGCCCAACTCTGTTGTCAATTTTGGAACGGAAATGCATCCAATCAAGTGTGTGCAATTCTGTTTATTGTAATATTTTATATTTTGGGATTGTACGGAATATTAATTTAATTTGGTTCAAATGGAATTAAGTTGTGATTGGGCATTAGGTTTTGAGTTTGGTTTGGTATTTTGGATATAGGATGCTTCGGGTAAATAAAGTTTGGTTTGGTTTAGGATTAGTTTTGGGTAGTTTCAAAAGTTGTATTGATTTTGTAGTAATTTGGTCTGTTTTCTGGTAATTTGGGTATTGTTTAAAAAAATAATTTTGGATTTGGTGAATAGTTTGATGTGATTTGTTGATTTATGGGTATTTCGTGTGTGTGATACGGTGAACTTGTTTGATTCGATTCGGGTATCCAAAATTTTAAATATGAATCATTCAGATAATCTAATGTTCTCGGTTTAGATATTTTTGGATTGATTTTGGTTTCATACCTAAAATTAAGATAGTGTAAAGATATATAAATTTCAGTTCTGTCAATGTTTTATTGTATTTGTATTTTTTTTTGTGTGTGTTAATAAAATAATTGGATCGTCCTTTAAAAATTTGATACAAATCCCCTTCTTTTTTACAAGGCACCGTGCTAGTTGTTTTGTGCTTTGGTCTTTCAGGTTTAGGGTTTTGGAGATGTCTGAACAACAATCGCTGTCTANAGAAAATGTTTCAGTCGTTTTGTCGTGTGATTTGAGTGGGCCCAACTCTGTTTTCAATTTTGGAACGGAAATGCATCCAATCAAGTGTGTGCAATTCTGTTTATTGTAATGTTTTATATTGGGATTGTACGGAATATTTAATTTAATTTAGTTCAAACATTCGAAATTGGATATTTTTGGATTGATTTGATTTTGGTTTCATACCTAAAATTAAGATAGTGTAAAGATATATAAATTTCGGTGGTTTTATTGTATTTGTAATTTTTTTTTGTTGTGTGTTAATAAATAATAAACCGATATATTTGGATCGTCCTTAAAAAATTTGATACAAATCCCCTTCTTTTTTAACCGTGCTAGTTGTTTTGTGCTTTGGTCTTTCAGGTTTAGGGTTTTGGAGATGTCTGAACAACAATCGCTGTCTCTGCTTACTTCACTCCCAGAGGAAGTGGTTGTCGATATCATAGCTCGTGTGCCAAGATCCTATTACCCAACACTCTCTCTCGTTTCTAAGCACTTTCGGTCTCTTGTCTCGTCCCCTGAGATTTACAAGAGACGATCCTTGTTGGGTTGCACGGAACACTGTATCTATGTTGCCCTCCATAACATAAACACTCAGGAGAACCGTTTGTATANTGGGTTGCACGGAACACTGTATCTATGTTGCCCTCCATAATATAAACACTCAGGAGAACAGTTTGTATGTTCTCTTCAAGAAACCCAATAGCAACAGCAAACGCTTGGTCCTTGTCCCGTCCCTTCCTGCTATACCTTATGCAGCTACGTTAGTCGCGGTGGATTCGAAGATCTATGTGGTGTGTGGTGCTGATAGTGAGGGTTTGATGATAAGCATCGACTGTAGTTCTCACACGGTGCAGCAACTCCCAAGCTTGCCTTTTCCCATGGATATTTCTGCCGCAGACATTATGGACGGAAAGATTTATGTAATCTTAGATCCCCGGGATTTTACCCTCTCGAATAGTATCATTGTGTTCGATACCGAAACACAAATGTGGGAGGCTGGGGTGATAAAACCAGACATCGACGTAGACCGCATATGGTTTGGTTGTGCGGTGATGGCTGATAAAATGTACATGAATGACTGTAGGAGTAATTGCTTTGTTTACGGGCCAAAGGAAAGCAAATGGGAAAGGGAGGAGGAGATGTTGTGTTTTGAAGAGTGGGTAGATGCGTGTGTCCTTGACAACATATTGTATTACTACGATGTTGAGCTGAGCAAGTTAAGAGCGTATGATCCAAAGCACAAGTGCTGGATAGTAGTGAAAGGTGTGGAAGAATTGTCGCCTGAGGGAGGCAGGCCTATCGGGTTGTCAAAAACCGTGTGTTACAATAGCAAACTAGTTATGTTCTTTAAACCAGGTATCTGGGGGTTTTCTGATGAGCTTTGTTGCGCGGAGATTGCAGTCGAAAGACGCCAAGGAGGACAGATTTGGGGTAGTGTTGAGTGGTGTGAGGTTGTGATTGAGGGATCGTTCAACGTTATGCAAGCTGTAGCTGTTATGGTGTGAACCTTTTCACTAGTCTCTGAAGTTTCATTTTTTAGTTGGAAGTTTGTTTACAGTTCTCTAGGTGTTATGTTCTGACATTGCAATCTCCTTCATGTATAAGCCAGCTGGTTATCGTTTTACAATTTTATAAGAATGCATCTTGTTTGTTAAGTGCACCTAGCCGAGGAACTAACAATTCATCGATACATAAGAGAGACCGGCAAATATCCCATCAAACGAAACCATTAGATGTTTTAATTCAGATCAACTCAATTTGAATTATAAATATTACTCCTTCTATTTCATAAAGAGTGTAATTAGACAAATTCACTCATATATATATATTTTTTTTAACGCTGGAAAAGTTGGTATTGCATAGAGCGAAGCTCATGAGGGCCAGGCCCAAAGTTACAAACCGAGAAAACAATATAAAGCTCACAACAATAAAGAAAAAACAGAGAGCGAGAGAATGAAAAACAGAGTGTCATAGAGAATGACTTCATCATTGAGCTTCTACTAGAATCCGTGGCTGGAGCCATGTCGGTCCACCTCTGGACAAATAAGACTGATACCGATGTTCGTCGGTGACGCTCTTAGCTAAAGTAGCCACTACGTCATTGGTTGCAGAAGGTACCGATTCCAGTTTCCATTCGAGAAGATGTTGGAGGTGAAAGTTGATGTCCAGTAGTATATGGGAATATCTCGGGCACTTGCCTGGTTGTTGCAACAGCGGAAGCAATTGATCCAACGAAGACTCAAAAATTACCTTCTCATAGTGTAGATTGTTCGCACATTCGGCAGCCCACCAAAGACTCAGAAGTGAGGCTTCAAGTTTAGTGGGAATGAAAGAAAACGAGCGCCGACCATGATGCATGACTGTGCCATGATGATTCCTGGAAAGCCTGGCCGCACCACAGTTAACATGAGGATTTTTCCAAGATCCATCCAGATTGCATTTGATCCAACCGAGAGGGGGTTTCTGCCAGGGAGAGAGCTGTATCGTCGGAGCCGGCACTTGGGCAGGCGCAGAGCGTGAAGAAGAAGAACGAAGGGATACCCATTCCTCTGCATCTTCTAAAGCTTTGGCGAGAATACTCTGTTCATGGGAGGATCTCCTCTCAAACACCAGCATGTTGCGGGCCTTCCATATATGCCATAAGATCCAGGGAATGGCTTGTCGATGACGTTGTGGAATCTGAGCATTCTGTCTACAGCGGAGCAGATGAAATACATTCAAAAAGACAGAAGTGGGAGAGAACCCAGAGGAAGGAAGAGGTATCCCAGCTGCCTCCCAAACCCGTTGCGCCAAGGGACATATAAAAAGCATATGGCATATGGTTTCAGAGTGGGAACCACATGAGGAGCACGTTTGGTCCACAAAGATACATCGGCTTTGAAGTCGTTCCTTCACAGCAAGGGCACCGGACAAAGCTTTCCATATAAAATGTTGGATCTTCGGTAAGGTGGGAAGTTTCCACAGACGAGACCAAACAGATTTTTCAAGGGGGGATACGGGAGTTTGCGGAACCGTCTGAAACTCAGGGAGTAAATCAAACAATTTATAACAGCTGTTAACAGAGAACCTCCCACTTTGCGTTAAGCCCCAAACATTTGAGTCCGAGAAGCGTGTAGTTACCCGTAGTTTGAGAATATGTTCTGCGTCGCGGGGGATAAAGAGTCTGTTTACTTCAGAACTGTTCCAGGAACCAGCTTGCAATAATTCTGATACTAGCAAGGTATCAATTTGTTATATACCTGTGTTCGCGTGCAATAATTCTGATAGAGGGTTTGCTTCCCTCTATTACATAGCATTAGCCGGCAAAATATTCACCTCTACTGAGTGAGAAGGAAAGTTTGAAAAAACAGAGGGAAGCAAACCCTCTATCTCACTTAGAGAGGCCTAAGCCAAAAACTCCAACCCGTAATGTTGTTTAGTTCTGAATTCACTCATATTTAATATAACATTAATTAAATGATAATAAAGAAAATAAGCTCTAGACAAAAGGTAAATCTAGAAATTGAGCTAATAAATTACATTGAAAATGTAAAACGACAATCTTTGTGAAACAAAAATAATTATCTAAAACGACACTATTTGAAAAATGGAGGGAACATCTCTTATAAAATTCTTGAAATCCAATCGAAAAGATTAAAAAACAAAAGTTTCGCATATCTACAAATTCAATGCATATATATACATAGTGGATCCATTGTCGATTTGGGACGGAAATGCCCCAGTCAAGTGTGTTTAATTCTGTTTATTATAGCATTTTTATTAGGTTGGACAGAAGAAAATAATTTTGGTTCAAATGAAATTAAGTAGTGTTTGGCATTCGGTTTGAGTTTGGTTTGTTATTTTGGGTATTAGGTGATTCGGGTTTGGTCTGGGTAGAATAATTTTGGTTCGTATTGGTTTAGGGTAGTTTAAAAGTTGTATTGGATTATTTGGTAATTCAGTCCGTTCTATTGTAATTGGATATCAGTTAATTATATAAATTTTGGTGTAGTTTTGTTAAAATTTAATTTCGAATTTGGTTAATTCAGGTATTATGTATAGGTAAATTAAGGTATTTCCTTCAAATATCTCAAAGAGGAAACCAGAGAATATACAAAGAGGGATTCTAGATCACTTTCAATATATCTGAAGGATATTATGCACTATTATAAAAGCTTCAAATATATTCTCAGAGAACTCAATGTAAAAACAGATGAGCTAGCCAAACATGCTAGGACTTATACTCCTTGTAACAAGATCAAATGGTTATAATCAATTGGATGTAAAAATTATAAGGAACAAAGTTGTAGCATGTTATCGATCAATGTNAAAATTTGTAGATTTTTTTCATAAATTTTAAATTTTTTAAAAAAAAAAAAAAAAAAAAGGTATTTCGTGTAATACCTATTTGATTCGGTTCGTTCGGATCAAAATAATTTTAAATACTCGGTTTGGACATTTTCGGACCGTTTCGGTTCGGATTCTTCAGTATTTCTGACACAATTACGTGGACTATTGTTGTCCAAACAAAAAAAAAAAAATTTGCGGAGTTGGGTAGCGAAAGTTTGTAATAGGGAACTCGAGATTTTGCAGATTTGTGCTTGGTAGGAATATTGCGATTCGTGCTCTATTACATCGCTTGTTGATTTGAGCATAAGATTAGTGTTTTGGGCTTGGAGGTTTAGGGATCTGGGTATGTCTTCCGAAGAGGAGGAGCAGCAATCGCCGTCTCTGTTTACTTCACTAAGTTCACTTCCAGAGGAAGTTGTTGTCGATATCATAGCTCGTGTGCCAAGATCCTGTTACCCAACACTCTCTCTGGTTTCTAAGCACTTTCGGTCTCTTGTCGCGTCTCCTGAGCTTTACGCTAGACGATCCTTGTTAGATTGTGCGGAACACTGTATATATGTTCCCCGCTTTAACATAGAAACTCGGGAGACTCGTTTGCATACTCTCCTCAAGAAACCCAACAGCAAACGGTTGGTCCTTGTCCCTTCGCTTCCTGCTATACCTAATGCAGCTAAGTTAGTCGCGGTGGGTTCCAAGATCTATGTGGTGTGTGGTGTTGATAGTGAGGGTTTGATGATGAGCATCGACTGTAGGTCTCACATGGTGCAGCAACTCCCAAGAATGCCTATTCCCATGGGTATTTCTGCCGCGGACATTATCGACGGGAAGATTTATGTAATCTTAGGTTCCGGAGATGTAGATGTTTGCCCCTCGAGTAGTATCATTGTGTTCGATACAGAGACACAAATGTGGGAGGATGGGGTGATAAATCCGGACATTGAGGTAGGGCGCATATGGCTTGGTTGTGCGGTGATGGCTGCTAAGATATACATGGGTGACTGTAGGAATAGCTTTGTTTACGAGCCAAAGGAAAGTAAATGGGAACTGGAGGAGGAGATGTTTTACTTTGACAATTGGATGGCTGCGTCTGCGGTTGACGATGTATTGTACTGCTATGATGACCAGCAGAGCAAGTTAAGAGGGTATGATCCAAAGCATAAGTGTTGGATAGTAGTGAAAGGTGTGGCAGAATTGTCGCCTGATGGAAGCTGGTCGTCAAAATCGGTGTGTTGCGGTCGGAAACTGGCTGTGTTCTTTCCTAACCCAGCTGACTCGAAGACAATCAGAGAGATTTGGTGTGCGGAGATTGCACTCGAAAAACGCCAAGGAGGAGAGATTTGGGGTAAAGTTGAGTGGTGTGAGGTTGTGACTGAGGGACGTTTTACCCTTATGAGNTGGCAGAATTGTCGCCTGATGGAAGCTGGTCGTCAAAATCGGTGTGTTGCGGTCGGAAACTGGCTGTGTTCTTTCCTAACCCAGCTGACTCGAAGACAATCAGAGAGATTTGGTGTGCGGAGATTGCACTCGAAAAACGCCAAGGAGGAGAGATTTGGGGTAAAGTTGAGTGGTGTGAGGTTGTGACTGAAGGACGGTTTACCCTTATGAAACCTGTAGCTGTTATGCTATGATACTTCTTCATATAACTTGTGCTTGTTTCCATTCTATTGGTGGATGTTTGTTTCAACTCCCTATCTCCTTCATATAACAATGGTTCTGACATNTCGTCAAAATCGGTGTGTTGCGGTCGGAAACTGGCTGTGTTCTTTCCTAACCCAGCTGACTCGAAGACAATCAGAGAGATTTGGTGTGCGGAGATTGCACTCGAAAAACGCCAAGGAGGAGAGATTTGGGGTAAAGTTGAGTGGTGTGAGGTTGTGACTGAAGGACGGTTTACCCTTATGAAACCTGTAGCTGTTATGCTATGATACTTCTTCATATAACTTGTGCTTGTTTCCATTCTATTGGTGGATGTTTGTTTCAACTCCCTATCTCCTTCATATAACAATGGTTCTGACATTGTAATCTCCTTCATGGATAAGCCAACTGGTTTGTTGTTTGTTTGACTCTCAGAGTGCACCTAGCCTCGGAACTAACATCTCCCGGTAAATATCCCATCAAACAAAACTACAGTATTAGATGTTCTAATTCAACCACACTTGCAAATGCCAATACAGAAGAAAAATTACCTAATCAACTTAAAACACTGATTCAGATCAACTCAACATGCTTCCCAAATCGAATTCTAAAATATAATCTCGTATATAAATGACATCGAAAAGATTCGAAAACAAGTTCCGCATATCTAGAAAATTGATGCATATATACAAAGTCCATAGTTTAAAAAAGTGAAATTACTAGCAGTGGTAAATCCACCGAAAATTAAAAAATAATAATATATATGTGTAATCATGGGCATTCGGTTTGAGTTTGGTATTTTGGATATCGGGTGATTCGGATTCGGTCTGGGTAGATAGAATTTGATTCGGTTAACAGGATATTTTGTACAAGCTTATAGTGTAAACTAGGACAGTTCAATCTGGGTTATCCGAATCGAACTGAACCGAACCAAATCAAAATAGAGTAATATGGTTATAATTTGGTTATCCAAAATAACTATATATATAGATTTTAGATAAATGTGGTTTATGGTTTGGTTAGAATAATATCTAAGTAATTCGATTAACCGAATAATTCACGATTTATATATATATATTATTTATAACTATATATAATCATTTACAATTATTTATGTAATTTGTTATTTATCTTGAATTTGATAAACAAATTACGGTATGTTGATTTATATACATTTTTTTTGGATTGATTCTTTTAATATAATGTAATGGATGGTTGTTCTTTTATTTGTTGAATTTTAAGATTTCTTTGTTTACATGTAAAAAAATTCAAGAATAAGAGCTTACGAATTTGATCTATTTAGCTTCAAATAATTGTTTTGCTATTATCAAATAATTTAATCGTTCTGCGCGACTACGCCATTTCGAATTTTCTTATGTAAACAATATCATTCCAATATGGTTAACCAGTATGGAACCTTTTGTTTAATTTAAAAGTTTGGTTAAAAAAAAAAAAAAAATTTACTAGGATTAAGTTTTTCTTTTCTCCATTTTTTTAATATAAAATTCGTTTATTTTTCTTTGATGGTATAAATCTAGAATTTATGTGATCATTTTATTTTATTTTCAGAATGATAAAAATATTTTTAAATAAATTATTCATTATAATTTGATTTGTTTGATATAACCGAATAAATCAAAAACCTAATAAATCCAAACCAAACTAAATCTATATAAATATATCTCTCTTTTAATTACTATTTATCCCAACCAAATAATCAAAAAATAAAAAATAATCGGAACCTAAACTCAATAAAAAAATATGTAAACAGTAAAGATACTTCCATATCCTTGGCAGAATTATATGGAGTGGACTACTGTTGTATAAAAAAAACAAAATTGGAGAAGATGGGTGGATAAAGTTAGTAATAGGGAACTCGAGATTTCAGATTTGTGCTTGGTAAGGATTTTGCAGATTTGTGCTTGTTAGGAGATTTGCGATTCGTGCTCTTATCACATCGCTTGTAGATCTGAGCATAAGATTAGGGTTTGGGGCTTGGAGGTTTAGGGATCTGGAGATGTTTTCCGAAGAGAAGAAGCAACAATCGCCGTCTCTGGTTCCTTCACTTCCCGAGGAAGTGGTTGTCGATATCATAGCTCGTGTCCCGAGATCCCATTACCCAACACTCTCTCTGGTTTCTAAGAACTTCCGGTCACTTGTCGCGTCTCCTGAAATTTACAAGACACGATCCTTGTTGGGTTGTGCGGAACACTGTATCTATGTTGCCCTCTATAACATAGAAACTCAGGAGAACCGTTTGTATACTCTTTTCAAGAAACCCAACACNTCTGGTTCCTTCACTTCCCGAGGAAGTGGTTGTCGATATCATAGCTCGTGTCTCGAGATCCCATTACCCAACAATCTCTCTGGTTTCTAAGAACTTCCGGTCACTTGTCGCGTCTCCTGAAATTTACAAAACACGATCCTTTTTGGGTTGTGCGGAACACTGTATCTATGTTGCCCTCTATAACATAGAAACTCAGGAGAACCGTTTGTATACTCTCTTCAAGAAACCCAACAGCAACAGCAAACGCTTGGTCCTTGTCCCATCGCTTCCTGCTATACCTCATGAAGCTAAGTTAGTCCTCGTGGGTTCGAAGATCTATGTGGTGTGTGGTGTTAGAAGTGAGGGTTTGATGATAAGCATCGACTGTAGTTCTCACACTGTGCAGCAACTCCCAAGCTTGCCTTTTCCCATGGATATTTTTGCCGCGGACATTATCGACGGGAAGATTTATGTAATCTTAGATTCCGGGAATTTTGCCCTCTCCAATGGTATATGGGGGATTTATGTGTTCGATACCGAGACACAAATGTGGGAGGCTAGGGTGATAAAACCAGACATCGAGGCAGACCGCACATGGTTTGGTTGTGCGGTGATGGCTGATAAGATGTACATGAGTGATGTTAGGAGTAATTGCTTTGTTTACGGGCCAAAGGAAAGCAAATGGGAAATGGAGGAGGAGATGTTGTGTTTTGAAGAGTGGGTAGATGCGTGTGTCCTTGA
>OVAP01004179.1:0-14623 GCA_900406295.1 Aurinia saxatilis | reverse complement strand
CGGAAGATCACGTCAACCGTGCTTCCGGTGTCGATGAGGATTCTTGCTACTTCAAAGTCATTGACGAGGAGTTCAATCACCAGAAGGTCATTATGGGGATGAACGATTCCTTTAGCGTCCCCGGTTTCGAAGGACAAACTATGAAAGGGGATATCGCGATCGGATGTCACTCTGGTGATGGAGTCGGCCTACCGTTGGAAGGCTTTGATGGAAGACACCGTATCGAAACAATACTGTGACCCGCCCATGATCATATTAATCCGCGGTCGAGGGCCTCGTTGCTGGTCTCCTTCCTCTCCTTTGTCGGGTTTGGCTACATCGTTCTGCTGCGGGACTGGTCGGGTGTCATCTTTCTTTGGTCCAGGGAAATCTTTGACGCTGAAGCCTCCCAATTTTTCCACGGCCAGACATTTTTCCAAGAGGTCCCCGAGGACTTTGCAGTTGGCAGTGTGTCCTTTGTTCTGGTGGTGGTCACAGAAGGCATTTTCGTCGTAGGCATTCTTTGTTCTGGTGGTGTGTCCTCTGTTCGACCCCCACCTCGGCCTCTACCTCGTCCTTGGTTTCTTTCTGGCGTTCCTCAGTATAATAGCATCCCTTGTCTTCAGGATGGTCCACGACATAGTTGTGGGAACCACCCTGAGGTGCTCCTTCGTGGTCGACATAGCAGCCGGTAGGTGTCTTTGTACGTGTAGTCTGTTGCGGCACGGAAGGAGCTGGTCGGCTTGTCGACCTCCCTTGTTTGACCTGAAGGGTCAGCATTTTCTCCTCGTCGGCGATGTACCCAACGGCTCGTTGAAGGGCTTCTTGGATGGTGTTTACCGGTCGTTTTGCCAGTGATCGACGAAGTTTGCCAGTGAAGAGAAGCGCTTGCTTCAGAGCCTCGAGTGTAGCTTCGTCCCCCATACTGTCAATTTGCGTAAGGGTCGAATTGAATCTGACGATGAAATCGCGGAGAGATTCTTTCTGTCCTTGTCGGATGTTCCATAGATCTTTCCCAGTCGGCTCGGTTCCTGCCAGGATTATGTACTGCGCTAAGAATTTTCTCTGGAGGGTGTTAAAGTTATCCACCGAGTATGGGTCCAACTTTATGAACCATCGGAGGGCTGCCCCATCTAAGTGTTCGGCGAACAGAAGGCAAAGACTGACATCTCTTTGTCCCGGCGGAAATTTCGCTCGGTTCATGGCAACATGGAACGCAGCGAGGTGTGCTTTAGGATCGGTAAGCCCTTTGAAGATCGGAATCTTCATCTTTCCAGGATCCGGGATGTTCACGGCCGTGATGGCCAGGACGAAAGGAGTTCTTCTCGCCTCTTCAAGCATCCGGCCGATCGCTGGGGCCGACGAGGTTGCTCGATGAACATGGTTTTGAACAGTTTTAAATCCGTCGTTGGTCCTCGCGATCATGGCTTTCATCTCGTCTAGTTCGGCACGAAGATCTCGGTGTCCGGATTCCTCGTCAAGATCGTGATCGTCTTCCGAAACCTCTACTTTGTTGGCAGCGGCTTCGGAATCTTTGGCTTGTTTGCCGTTTGTTCCTCTGATCTCGTCGGCTTCCGACTCTTCCCTATTCTGATCATCCATGTTCCGAGAAATCTCGCGGTTAATAATTGTCCCACTAGGCGTCAAGGCTCCTCGTCTTGGAGGAGGAGGAGGAAGGCGAGTGGGATCTGTGATCCTGAAGGTGTTGGAAGGCGTCTAGAAGCCATCATTGAAGTTGAGAGAGCTCCGAACATTGGTTGGGACTTTTCTCGGAGGTTTGCGCGTCGCGGCTAGCTGGGTAGAAATTGAGTTCAGCTGGTTGAGGATGCTGAGGTTTGTCGTCTCCTGCTGCGAGGCTCGGTGAGCGAGATCGGCCAGCGTAGCGGCAACGGCTTCTGGGTTGACCTCTTCACGCGCGACTCTCTGGTTGTCGGTTATAGTTCGCGTGATAGTAAACGGCGTGGCCGTTCCTGGCTGATGTCCTTCGGGAGGGTTTTGGTGCTCGTTGGACATTATTCTTTGCTAGGGTTTCGGTTTGCGAGAAAGTTACCGGAGTCCCCACAGTCGGCGCCAAATTGTGTGGGTTAAATCACACAATCACTATTTGTTCGAGTTTCTGGATGAGAAACTCGATACAAAGAGCAGGACGCAAACACAAAGGAACTAGCAAAGGATAGCTTTTTATTGATTGTGAATAAGAGGCTTTCGTAGCGTAAGCTTTTAGGGTTCTTAGGCTAGAAAAAGATGATTTAACAAGTTCAACCTAGCAAGATATATATAAGATTATGCCGACTTGTTTCTAGGTTAAATCTTCCTAGATCTTCTCGTATTTCCATTATCTTCTCCTTTCTTTTTTCTGAATGTCGGTCTCGCCTTTATCTCTTGGACAGGACTCACCCTTACATATGGACAAGCTTCCGTTCTTGGACGGGCCTCGCGGTTCTGGCCCAAGTAACGATCAAATGATGATCTCGCCATTTTATGCATACAGTGACCTCGCGTTTATGGTACTTCATGACCGCGAGGTCGCTCGACCTCGCATTCGACAACCTCGGATAAAGGCGAGGTCTTGAAGACAACAACCTCGCGCTTAAGTATACACTTAATGACGAGGTGGAAACCTCGGTCTTAACGCCATGTCTATAATGGTGAGGTCATCGGCTCAATGACCTCGCTTTTATGATGATGAATCTTATCTGTTAACTCTGATCGCGAGGTCTTCGCGGAGGCATTCCTCTCGCGCATTGACTGATTACTTCGCAGTTTGACCTGTGGGGGATATTTGACCCCCACACCTTTGCCTTTCTTTCTTCGTTTTCATCTCTCTTTGGTTTTGAGTGATTCATACATAAGAAAGTCGAGGATCCCTAAAAGTTTTGTAACAAATTTTTGCTGTGTGAATTTCGGTATACACAACTCTTTTCCTTGGTACGGTTTAAATCCTATTGGGTTTTTCTGTCCAAGGTTTTTAATGAGGCAATGTAACATGTTTATGCGCTTTATAAATTTTATGAGGTTTTAAAAACTGACTTATAAATATTTATAAGGGTCAGTGGTACCATTAAAGGAGGGAAATATTAATTTCAAAATTTATTAGTTGTCTTAAATTGGTCTATCTGTTTTGACCATGTTTTCATTGCTTTGTTTATTTTCGAGGGGTCTCTTTGACTAACCCTAGTCCCCCCCTTTCCTATAAGTATTCTGAACTCTCCTTTGCATCAATCTATCAAACATTTTATTCTAAAACTCTTCTTCTGTTTGATTTATATGGTGTGTAATATCCATACGTCTTGTTCTTTGTCCAGTGCGTCATATCTGCACTTAGAACAAGTTTGATAGTTCAAAGGCTTTTCACATCCTTTGAAAGGATCTTTCAATCCATTCTGGGTCTCATCATAATGTAGGGAAAACTGACCTATCCTAACCACTTAGGGACTATCAGGTTTCCTGTCACAAGATCTCTGTTAATGAATCTAATTCCCAAATCTCGAAGGTTACCTGATGAATTNAGCTGGAATGCTAGTTCCTGGAAAACTGGGGCTAGGGTTTTGGTTTCCCAGAAATCACTTCAGAAAACGTGCCCCCTATATTTCTTATATAGGGGAAAACTTCCTGAAACCCTAAAAGCCCAAAGCCCATTTGTCAACACAAAGCCCATTTGTCGACACAAAGCCCATTTGTCGACCCAAAGCCCATTTGTCGACACAAAGCCCATTTGTCGATCGGCACAACTCTTTGTGTCGATCGACACCTCCTCTTTTCCATCAATAAACTTTCCAGTCGCTTAGGTGTGTGACCCTATAGGATCATGTGATGCTGGCAATGAGTTCTCATAACTCATAAATCATGAGCGGCTTCTAGCAAAGCATCATGACTACCCAGTTCACATGACTATTACAATCTCGATCCTTAACAACCATGTTTGAATCATACAGTGTGATTTCAGGACAAATTTCCTTCACATAATCCATCTCGTCCAGCCCTATTCCAGATCCATCAAATCCATTCAAAACCATCCAGATATCATCCCTACATCATCTGCTGCATTGTCCATCAAAGCTTGCTGTCCACGACATCATCCTTTGTCCCTGATTTCAAGGATCCATCCATTCCATCAAGCAACGGTGTAAAGTGATTTAAGGGCCATCATGTCATCCCTAGCCAGGATCACGTCAAGTGGTATCAGAGCCCTCTTCATACCAGGTTGTATATATCCTTTCAGATTCCATAAACTGTTTCCAAAACTTGTTTCATCCATAACTACGTCAATACAAATCAGATTTGTGCGAAATTTGTTAAGTTGTTTAGATCTCGTTCTGAACTTGAAGAATCTGCGTTAGATCGTTTTATTTGGATAAAAAATCTTTGACTTATAGGCTGTTAGATTTTGTGGTTAAACTGTGAATTAAATTGCACTCTTCAGATTCTAAGCTTGTTGCAGTTTATTTCAGTTATGTTTTGATAATAAGATTGTTTAAGAGAAATTTTGATGCAGCTTTTGTGATTTGTTCATTGCAGAAACAATGGGAAGCCAAGCTAAAGAAGAAACGGCTTTGAGCAGTAAAGACAAACTGATGATAGAAAATTATGTTACTATAATGGAAAAGATGATGGCAGAAAATGCAAAAACATTTCGCCAAGAGGTTAAACTCAGTATTGATCAAGCTATTGCAAAAGCACGGCCTGAAGGAAAACCAAGGAGAAGTCGTGAGGCATCTAAAAAATCCAGGAACAACGCAACTGAAGATTACTATGTTCATAGCGACAACTCATCTCAAGGCAACCAAAGAAGACACCATACACGTGCAAGAGAAGGCAAAGATCTTTTACAAGAAAATCCTGGTGATCTCAAGCTTAAAATTCCACCATTCCATGGAAAGAGTGATCCAGATGCATATTTAGAGTGGGAGAAGAATACCGATCTTGTATTCATGAGCCAAGGATATTCAGAACATAGCAAAGTAAAAGAGGCAGCCCTGAGTTTTCATGACTATGCTCTTTATTGTGGGATCAAGATGTGAAAATCAAAAACCGTATTAGAGAACCTCATGTGAAGTCTTGGAAAGAGATGAAGTCCATCATGAGACGAAGGTATGCACCAAGACATACCCATGGGACGCTGCAACATGAATATGACAATGAGAAAAGAGTTAAGGCTATGGAGAAGAAGTTGGCTTTTCAAAGGCAAGAACCAAACCAGCCTATACCAATCCAACGAAAATCTAAGAAACAGAAAGAAGATGTTAAGAGCAGCACCACAAAGGACGAAATTCTGAAGCTTCTCAACGATTACAACATATCCATGAAAGCTAAAACTAAGTGTGATCTTCCTTCTAAATCAGTAAAGGGTAAGTGTGCTCTTCCCTCTGAAACTGTTAAAGATACTTGTGATTTTTCTTCTAAGAAATTTGGTTTTGTGCTTGAACATGATCAAGATTGTGAAAAACTAACCTCTTTGGAACCGGTGCAACCGAGTTGTATTGTTCCTTTTTCACAGGTTCTTGAAGAAAAATGTCAGGAAGAAGTCCAAGAGAGTGAGCCGTCGATTGTTACTGATTTGGAGGATCAAACTACCTTTGACCCAGAACAAATCCTTGAGTCAAATGAATCCCTACAAGTGCACTATCAGAAAATTGATTTGGTTAGGAAAGAGCCAAATTTATGCTCAAGATGAAAAACGTTTTGGTTTGGAAAACATAAGAGAATTTAGTGTTTCGAAAAAAAAATTTGATAAAATGATTCCAAACTTTGAAACACTCACACTTAAAGCATTTTTACAATCAAAAGGTCTTTCAGTTAATGAGTTGCATAAATTTCATTCTTCCTTAAGCGATTCTGAGTTTAATAATATACATGAGCTGATTAGAACCATAACTGAATCTAAGTCGTATAAAACGTTTTTAAATGTTAAAACAAACTCTTGAAACTGCTTTGTGTGTTTTAAAACCATTTTGTGAGAGTAGAAATCCCTTAGAATCAACATCAAACGTTTTAGCTTGTGAAAATGTGTTTCAACATCATAAGGAGCTATTTGATTCTTCACGCACATTTTATGTGTTTCCTTTAGTGTTTGTGAAACCTCATGAGAAACAGGTCAACGAAGTAATTTCAAACACAAGGAAGATCCATAATTCTGGAAAACTAATATTCAAGGAGATTGGAGAGAAGCTCCAAGCAAATCGTGAATGGCCAAGTCCAAAAACCATAAAGTTCAAATGGAAAAACGAAGAAAAAGTGAAGGAGGAGTTCTCTACTGTCCTTGTTTTTATTCTCCCAAATCTACTTCTAACTTTTGAACTTGAGTATTATGCAATTGGGGAAAACATTAAAGTGATGCAGGAACACCCCTTTGGCCTCACAAGAAGAAAGGAGATGTTAAGAGGAGATACCAAATATATATCATGTGCAAATTAAGTAACACTCAACCCCACAGTTTGCATCATTCTGTCCCTATTCCTTTGCATTTATTGTGTAAATCTGTTAGTGGTTTTGTTGAATTGCGTAGGATTAAAATGGATAAGGATTTTAGTTTTGTGATCATGAACATGTTTTTTAAACTGTTTCATTTTTTTCTTTTCGCAAAATCAGTACTTTGCATCATGCTTATTTAATCTTTGAGGGAATTATTCATTTGCATTCATTTTTAAAGATAAAACTTGTTTTGTGAATGCATTTAATAAATTTGAGAGTCCTTTGAGTAATTTCGTGTTTACTAATACATTTGCATCATGTCTAAGTGTCTCTGAGTTCGGTAATGTGTATAAGATGTTTAGAACTGAGTTCAGTAATGTAGAACATGTTTTGAATGTTCTAGGCCAGGAAAGATTATTTGAGTTTCATGACAAGTTGTTTAACAACTCCTGCCACATATTTAATGTGTTTTCTTTAGTTTTGTTGAAATCTCTTGAGAAGCTGGAACAATTTCAAAGGATAGTCAGCAAGCATAAAATGAGACGGAAAGTCAACAATATAATTTATTGTTTTGATTACAAACAAAGACGGAAAGGAACCAAAAAAACCATGAGGGCCATGTGTCTTTCTCGGTATTGATATCTGAATTGAGTACATAAGTTTTTAGAAGCAGTAAACATTTTCTTGGGAGAGATTAAAAACTTTGAGATTATAAAATTATTGGAGAGAAATGTTAGGAACAAATCATATAGTGAGTATAACGATGAGAAGCTTGAAGGAGCAAGAAAAAAAGAGGCCAAGGAGAAGCTGAAGGAGCGCCTGAGAATCCCACGCAAAAGGTTCGATTTGGTTAACAAGCGTATGACAGCAAACCCTCCTCTGTTTTTGATATCTTAGTTCTTAGGTCTATTGTAAAGCCTACATCTTTAGATTTGGTGGGTGTTCTATTGTATTTTATCTTGGAATAAAAATTTCTTGATTTTGTATTTATCTTGGCAGGTTCAATGCAGATGTTCCTTGTGAAGATTGGAGGTTGAAGATTGAAAGGGAAGCGAAGAGTTACAAGAACGCGAAGCAAAGAAATAATTTGCTTTGTTTTGTATATACTGTATTTTTTTAATGTTGTTGGATTTCTTATTTAGCATTTTTGTATTTTGTTATATTTATAATTCATTGTATTTTTTTTGTATGGAAATTAAAATTATTAATACTTTATTAATTTATTTGTACCCGTTTTTTAATCATACCAATTTATAAAATTTTAATATATAATATAAATGAAATGAATAAATAAACCAATCACTAATACGAGAAAATTGCTATTGTATATATGCACCAATCATAGCAAGTGAAATATAATGCAACAATACAATAACATACCATAGCATATAAAAAACGCTATTATATGGTGAGGATCTGCCATAGTTCTGGCTGTTATAGCCTTTATTGAACCGCTATGGAACACATATAATAGTGCTAATCGTGTGCTCCCAATGCCCATATTTGTTGTAGTGACAGAAGTTTTCGACAATTTGCTTTAATTTTCCATTTTAGTTTACCTATCCGGCTCATTATATATCTCACCTCTTCCTGTGTTTTTTTTTTCTGTCCTATTTCATGGGATTTCAAAGTGAAAATTACAACATTCACCGATTTATTATTTTGATCTAAGAAAACAAACATATTATCAATGATACCAAAAAGAGAAAAAAATAAATAAATAAACAACCACCTGAAAGATAACAGTCTATCCAAAAACATAAAATTGTAAGAAAACAAAAATGCTTTAAAAAATTTGAAATTATTCTATGGAATATATTTTTTTAACCTTCTGTCAGATTTAGGAACTACACAATCTCTATGTTAAGTCAAAAAGTAAGTATTTATAAATAATATTACATGTGATGTAATTAACCGACCTTTTTGCCAAATGAATACTATACATAAAAAATATTAACTAGAAACCCAAAATAATAACTTCTCCTGAAGGACAAAATAAGGAGTACAAAATCTAAATTATTGGCGGTGTCTTCAAAACTACATATGCACCCTTTTTTCACAATTCCAAAATCTATTGATGCATATTGGATTTCAAGCACAATGTCACTTCAAAACAACCACACATAAAAAAATCCAACATGACCACAACGCCAAACAAGACAACGGTTAAAAGTATTATATTTTTTCTTTGTTGTCATATATTGTTTGCTAATTGTAGAGGTTGGTTCGTCAAGGGAGCCAAAAAAATTAGTATACTTCTCCAATGTTACTAATCCCTGATGTTATTTAACTAATAAAAATACAGTGGATATATTGCGGACAACAATTTTAAATTATTTGGAAACACACCCCGCACAACTTGCAGGTCAAGACCTAGTCTTAATTAATTTAATAGTTTATGATTTATGTTAGATAAGATACGGAATGACTTATAAATGCGGAGTCTAATATTTCAGAGAGATTAAATTGACTGTTTATTTTTTTTACCACAAAAAAGTGAAATAGATGCTAATTATTTTGATATTTTTACGGGAAATTTCAAAACTACCCTTTTTACTTCACTCTTTTTCATAAATACCCATCTTTTGGATATTTTTGAATAACATATTAGTTTTCATCTTAATTACCATTTTAATATTTAAAAATATTCTATAATGTTTATAGGGTTGCAAGGTTTAGGATCTACTGGTTTAGGGTTAAAAACCTAAAATCTTAAACCCGAAAAGAGGTTTTAATCCTTAATTAATTTATAACTCCTAGAATATAAAGCCTAAAACCTTAAACATATACCTAAATAGTTATTAAAACACTTAAACCTAACTCTATAAGATTTTAGCCATAAATCCAATCTTAAATGAACTTTAAATCTAAAAAGGGTATTTTTCAAAAGGGGCATGTGTAAAAGGGCATTTCTCAAAATTTCTCATATTTGTATATATTTATACTATCAAATTTCACATTTTCCACATAATTAAATTTGTTCGTTGAATATATGTCATATTAGGCTTCATGAGACTGATATTGCCTCTCTAATCCTCTTCAACTATTTTTGTTATATTTTTCCTGAGTTTTGAAGATTTGTTCCCTTCCCTCTTCATTTCATTTAACTGAGGATAAGATATTGTTGTTATTTATCAAATATATATATATATATATATATATATATTCGTGCTATAAAGATTGTCCACTGTCCTATTCTTTTATATATAAATTTTTAGGGTTAAATTCAGGATATTTATAGTTGTGATATATAAATAAATAAGTTTGATTAGCTTATTTTGTTAGTGTGTAATATTTATAGTTCTCAACTAAAAGAGCTCAATATAAAATACTACTAGGTGGTTGGTCCGCACCTTGTGCGAACTGCCAATGTTTTCATTAAATTGTACACGATTTTAAAATAAATAAAAAAGTAATTTTATAATAAGATGTAAAAAGATCTGTAACGTTTGAGCTAAAAGTTAAAAAAACAAAGAATTATATAAGGAATAGAAAACAACAATTGAATAAAGCGAACCAAGGTTCTAACCCACATTATCAAAGATTTTCTTATACACAATATTCATCGTTTTAAAAGAATTATCGGCACGCACCTTGTGTGGGATGCCAATGTTTTATTAAAAAGCACATTATTTATATAAAAATGATAATATGTAAAAAATATTTGTAACATTTGAACTAACAGTAGGAAAAACAAGGAAATGTTAAACGAATATAAAATAGCGAACGAAAAAAGTAAAGCAAAGTTCTTACCAACATTATTGAAGACTTTCTTGTACATAACATTTGTCATTTTAGGTGTAACTGTCTCATCTTTGTCTGTAATAAGAACATTATGAAGATTTCCTTGTAAACAACATTTATCGATTTTTTTTTATGTCAACATTAGGCCACAACTGGTCGGAACATTTGCTGGAAAAAAAAAACATCTGTCGATTAGAAGAATGATCGGCTCGTGTCCTTTTTACTTCACTTATTGTGCCCCTGTCAGAGCACAAAGGGAAGCGAAGTAAAACGTACATCCGTTAGTCACCTAAATTTATTATGTTTTAAAGACTTTTGATTTATTTTATTTTTAATCTATAGTGTTTCAAAGTTCAAACCTATCCACATATTATAATCAATGACTTTATTTTTTTTTCTTTTAGAAATTTACCGTTTATAATTAGTCTTTAAAAATTTTGTTGGATGTGATTCGTTAAATCTGACTTGTTTAGACTTAAACATGCATTTTAATTCAGATGTTCAAAATCTATTTTATTCAATCAAATTGTATAGTTGGAAAATTTAACATCGGGTTTATTTTCGTATTGTAATGTTTTAATTATGGGTTTAGTGCAAAAAAACCCAGGAACTAATATTTTCTTGCAAAATAACCCATGAACTCCAAAAAACCCTCGCAGTATAGCCCTTTTGTATATTGATTCTGTTTTTGGTGAACTACGTGTTGTTTTCTCGCGAACTGCGTGCCGTTTCTCTTTAACTGGCGTAAGGGTGGTATTCGAACACACGACCGTGTGTCCGACCAAGGAAGGCAGTAACCAATTTGCCACGTTAATTTTCTTTGGTAGTTGTATATAAGTTTACTTATATTATCTCTGCAAGCCATATTTTCAAACAAAAATTAAACACAAAACAAATGTATACAAATATATACTCATTTATATTTATGGAAATTATGGTTTAGAGTTAAACTCTTTTTAGGATTAGAGTAAAATTTAATAGTTTAGGGTTTAAGGGTTTAGGTTATAAGGGTTTAGGGTTAAAAAAACTTTTTGGGGTTAGGGTTTATAAACTAGGGTTTTTAAGGTTTAGGGTTATATTTTTGTTTTGGGGTTTAGGGTAAGGGATAATGTTTATATTTTAGGGTTATAAGGTTTAGTACTCTAAGGTATAGGGTTTTGATTAGGGTAAGTTATAGGCTTTAGGGCTTTAGGGTTTAGTATTTTAGGGTATATGGTTAGGTTTTGTGGTTAATACACTTTTTACCACTAACCCTAAATCCCAAACACTAAAATAATAAACCATGTAAATTAATTAACATTAAAATATACCCTAACCCTATACCATAAAAGCTAACATTTTAAGTCTTAAAGGCTAATAAGTCCTAAAGGCTAATAAACCCTAACCCTAAACCCCAATCATAAACCCTAAAACAAAAATATAACCCCAAACCCTAACCCCCCCCCCCAAACCCTACTCTTTTAACCCCGAACCTAAAAAAGTTTTAACCATAAACCCTTAAACCCTAAACTATAAAATCTTACCCTAATTCTAAAAAATGTTCAACTCTAAACCATAATTTCCCTAAATATAAATGAGTATATATTTATATACATTTGTTTTGTGTTTAATTTTTGTTTGAAAATATGGCTTGGAGAGATAATATAAGTAAATTTATATACAGATAGCAAAGAAAACGAACGTGGCAAATTAATTACCGCCTTTCTTGTGCGATTATATTTTTAAAAGGCTTGTTAAAGAAAAACGAACGTGGCAAATTGGTTACTGCCTTCCTTGGTCGGACACACGGTCGTGTGTTCGAATACAACCCTATGCCATTATATTTTTAAAAGGTCAGTTAAAAAGAAACGGCACACATTTCGCGAGAACAACACGTAGTTCACCAAAAACAGAATCAATATACAGAAGGGCTATATTGCGGGGTTTTTTGGAGTTCATGGGTTTGATTTGCACAATAATAATGTCATGGGTTGTTTTGTAATAATTTGCCAGTTCGTGGATTTTTTTGCACTAAATTGTAATAAAATAATTTTGTTATTTTCAATTTTTAGCTTTTTAATAAAATTTTAGTTCTACTACGAATAAAATGACAACATACATTTAGCTTGATATTGAAATACAATTAGCATTTTATATTATAGAGATTTATGTAGTATCATTATTCTTTAAAAAAGTAAAAAAATTGGTACATAATGTACTTATCCAACATATTTGCATTTGCGATTACGATTATGCACTCCCATCACACCAATGGATAACTTAAATATAAATATACACAACATATGAGACATAGATAGAGGATCTTGAATTCCTCAATATCCCAAGTTTCTTTAGTTATGTCTTAAGGGAGTATGTAAAACTCAGCATCATATCTCATTAACACTAATTCCATCATCTATTCCTCTATTAGCGATCTCAAATCTTTCATCTTCTGGATACTCGTTTCTTGATCCTCTGCTTCTTGAACCTATGTTTCTTCTTCTTCTCTGTTTTCTTGCTCGGTTTTCACTTTCATTCTCTCTTCTAACCAACTCTTCTTGTTCTATTATTTATGTTTTCTCCGCAAGCTCGAGTTTTTCTTATCTTTGTTTAAGATACCATGCTTTGATCATGTCTTGCCCCTTAGCTTCTCTTCTTATACAAATGAATTCTTTGATTATATCGATGTTTTTGTTGATTACAGAAAATGGCTGAAACAAAATCGAAGGAACAAATTCGAGAAATTTGTATTCCAGATAGGGGAACAACACATACTATTTGAGACATAAGAGATATTTCTCTCATATAAAACCAAAAAGGGTTATTGTTAATACAATATCAGGTCCGACGGACCTAATTGAAGGAATTGGAAAGGCTAACTTTATGTTGCCTTATGGAACTAAGTTTTCCATAGATAATGCATTATATTCTCCAAATTCAAAAAGAATTTTGTTAAGTTTCAAAGACATATACCCTTAAGGATATGATACCCAGTCTGTGGCTGAGGATGGATAAAAAGTATATGTATATAGTTTCCGATAAATCTAGAAAAAGAATTATAAAGAAAAAAATTCCAGAAATTTCTTTGGGGTTGCACCCCACATATATAAATGCAATAGAATCGCATCTTGTGATTAAGAGAAATTAAGATGATTTCTCCTTATGGCATGATCGCCTTGGTCACCCAGGCACAACGATGATGTGAAAGATCATTGAGAATTCACACGGTCATTTGTTGAAAATTCAAGACATATATCATGGGAGTAAAATGACATGCGAAGCATGCTCTCTTGGAAAATTAATCATAAGACCGTCGCCAATCAAAATTGATAAAGAATCACCAAAGTTCCTTGAAAGAACTCATGGAGATATTTGTGGACCAATACACCACCATGTAGACTATTCCACTATTTTATGGTGTTGATGGACGCATCTAGTAGATGGTCACACATTTGTCTATTATCATCTCGGAATATGGCATTGGCGAGATTTCTAACTCCGATAATCAAACTGAAATCTCACTTTTCTGATTATCTCATTAGGAAAGTTAGATTAGACAACGCTGGTGAATTCACTTCCCATGCATTTAATGATTATTGTATGGTAACGGAAAATGAAGTTGAACATGCAGTAGCACATGTTCATACACAAAATAGTTTGGCAGGATCATTAATTAAACGTCTGCAGTTAATTGCAAGACCGTTAATAATGAAATCAAAACTCCCAACATATGTATGGGGACATGCTATCTTGCATGCCGAAGCACTTATTCGGATAAGGCCAAGTGCATATCACAATTATTCCCTATTACAATTAGCATTTGGTCGAGAACCAAATATCTCTCTTCTAAGAATTTTTTGTTGTGCCGTATATGTGCCTATAACACTACCACAACGCACACAGATGGGACCTCAAAAAAGGTTGGGAATATATGTTGGTTGTGATTTTCCATCAATTATACGATACCTAGAACCGCAGACATGTGACATCTTCACGGCATGATTTGCCGGTTGTCATTTTGATGAAAAAGTATTCCTGGTTCTAGGGGAGAAAATAAACAAGTAGGGAAGGATATAAAATGGTTTGTGCCAACTCTCTTACACCTTGATTCCCCTACAAAACAGTCAGAACTAGAAGTTCAACAAATTATGCATTTGCAGAGTATGGCAAAGCAGCTACCTGATGCATTTGCCTATATTTGATATGTTGCATTTTAAGACTTTTTCATGATTGTTTTTCATTCATTTTGATCTGGTTTTGACTCATTTGTTGATAGTTTACTTTGCATTTAGCTACATTGTGCATTTTGACTTGCATTTAGTACTTAGACTTGCGTTCTTGCATTTGCATAGCATATTTGCATGATTTAGGTACTTCTTGGGCTATTTTGGACATGGTGGAACTTAGACAAGGTGCATGGAAGATCAAGGGATGAGCTAACAAGCAAAGGATCAAGCAGATATGAAGAAAGAACCAAGAGTGAAGAACATGTCCCTGGCATCGGGTGCCA
>OVAP01004178.1:0-14248 GCA_900406295.1 Aurinia saxatilis | reverse complement strand
CTGGATAACTTAAAATTGAATATATTGAGCACCTCAAGCACTTGATGCAACTCCAGAACGAAACTTGGTCATGGGTTCATCATCGGGTCATTTGCATATTTATTGGGAAATAGCAGTTTTGTCGAAATAATCCCGACATGTATGGAATTTAATCCCATCAATTCCATTGCATTATCCTTGATCAAATATTAGGTGTAATAATTTTATCAAGCTTCTCATTCACTTTCCCGAGTCGTAACCCAATTCCCGATTCACGATCACCTCGATATCGATATTTGCAGAAAATGATGTCTCGGATAATTCATGCGGTCGGAGGACTGATTCCTTGATCATTTGAGAGGGTCATTACATCGACCTTCTTTGCTTACTTCTCTGGACACAAAGTGGTCTCTACCACCACCACGCACTCTGAAATGCAACATACATGCCCATTGGGTAATTGGAGAATTGCCACTTTGGCGGAGCTTGGTAATGCGTGAACAAATCAGTTATGCTTTATCCCATGCCCGGGATGCCTTTACTAGTTCAGTGAATTGTATTACAGCTGAACTCAGATGGTTGGGATGGTCATTACAAAGTCTTCGGGATCTTCACTTTGACTTTGTCATCATCACTATGGACTGGAAAGCATCCCTGGAAGCTCTAGCGTCCCCCTCTTCTTGGACGAAATAGCGGTTCCTCCTCCATAGCATCCAACAACTCAGTTCTACCTTCACTTTTCTAGCGTACGAGCTAGTCCATCCGCATGTTAATCGCATCGCTCATGACATCGCATCCAGTATGCTACAATGGTCAATTCTAATTGTACCTCTCAATGGGTGGTCCTTCTTGGCTTCACCAGGAGGAAATAGATCATCACTAGAAATTTTGTATAAGATTGTGTAGTTAATCCTTGTTCTCTGTTTTGAGTTTTTTTGTTTTTACTCTATGTTCCCCTTGGTTCACAATAACTCTTATATGAATGCAATTTGAAATTTAAAAACAAAAAACAAATAAGAAGAAGAGGAAAACAATAACTAGTAGTTGATTTGGTACTCTTATTTTTCATAATTTTTAATATATAAATGTCTTTCACTTTCGGAATTTCTTTATAGTCTCTATATATATATATATATATATATATTTATTTATTTATCTTTAAATCTCATACATGATTCTATTATTTTTTCCGTTTGATTTATTAACATACAGTATTATGGTTTCTTAAATGTTTCTTAGCCAAAATGTTTTTATTTTGGTGAAAACTGTATTGATTTAATGAAAAATATATGTTGAATTAATGTTTTGTAAACTTTATTTATTTTTGTTGTAATAATTTTGTTAATCTTACAAAAAATTAGTATTTATAGAGCAAAAAACAAAAAAATGATAGGATATTTTCTTAGGAGTGAAAGAAGTATTATAAGAAGTCAATGACTTCAATACGAATGACCCTTGCTTTGTCCATCCCGCATATGACCCATTTATTAAAGTATGCTTTTCATATGCATTAATGTACGAGCATTTAACCTAGATTTTCAGAATCAGCTGCCTTTCGATATCCAGTATATGCTAGATAGAGTCTCGGGTTGGAAAATTAATAAGAATTAATATACAACAATGCAAGAAATAAATAAATGTAAGTGTATGTTAGATTTGTTTTGGATCATATGGCCTTCCTTGATGCTTATCTTTAGCACACACATTCATTACATGAAACAAAAATTAGGTGATTATTTATTCAATGCCCAATAATATCATTGGACCTTTCTTTTTCAATTTAATAAAAGTTGTTACAAATAAATATGTTTAAGAGACATCTTAGGAGGATTAGCATATCACTAGTTAATGTACCAATACATATGTTTATTTATGTATGGCTTCACTCTTAGTCTTTGGTGTGCTATTAATGACAGGACATGGACCGAGCCACGTCTTTAATTGCGACTTAGTCATGTTAACCATATTAATATATGTATATGTACGAATGATAAAAGGAGATTATCAAATACTTAAAATAGATAATTCCTCCCAGTATGGCTCTTGGATAATTGTACCTTGTTTCCCATTCTGTCGTGTTGGAACATGTCTGGAACTTTAGATTATTCTTTCCTCTATACGTATTTGGCAAATATATAGACATATAAGTATATCCATGTAGTATTATTGAATTTGATATGTACTTTGAATAAAAATAATGAGAGTAACTTTTGTTTTTGTTCTTTTGGTCATCAATACGTGTGGGCTTATCTTCGGTACAATAACAATGAATAATGAAATAATACACCAGTGAAGCCCTTAAAAGAAAAACAAAAAAAATATTGCTTCGATCAGTAATCAAAGACGCAACTCCCGAAAATCCCGCCGGGCATGTAACATTTTTGGATTCATCCAATTTAATTTCTCTAAAAGTGTTATTACAATAATACTTTTTATTATTTCTAGTCGGTCGATGTATTTCTTTGTTTGAATAAGAGATTATTTCATACGTACGCATATACTATATTTCTGCAAGTATTCCAACGCCTCACAAGCATCATCTACTAATTATTTTTAATAAAAAATATTATAGGTGATAAAAGTCTTTATTAAAGTTTATAACGTCGTATGTTACCTAATACCTTCCTCTATCAGATTAAGAAATAAAGAGAATACATCATTGAAAAATAGAATTCATATGCAGAGAAAGATGATTTTTCAGAGAAATAACTAGATTTTTCAGAGAAATACCTAGATTTTTCAGACCCTTCATTAACATTGAATTGCTTAAAACAAATTACAATTGTGAATTCTATGTGGTGAAATAGGTCTAGTGCTCTTTCGAAATTTTGAAAACTTTGAATAAATCAACAAGTTAGATTGCCACATTGGTTTCTTCCATGGGTATTTCTCGGTACTTCGATTTCCGCATAGAGTAGTTATATAATTAGGGTTTTGGACCATTACCCTAGAATAGTTTTGGTGGTTTCTGGGTTTAAGGAAAAACATCGTTCTTTGATTATAATTGGGTTTGTAAAGGCTGAGTTTGTTTGATTTGATTAAAATACTTTCGTTTCTCGCGCTTATAGTGTGGAATTTCTCTTTTCATTGTATTATTCTTTCATCATACGCTTTAGTTAGATGTTTTCTCTCTAGACTCTTTGACTCTTTTTCTCATACACATGGTCAGTTTTTCATTCACGAGTCTGGTATAATGTTAATGTAGAAATTTTGCTTTCAAGGCTCTCTCGGAAAGACATCGACTTTTTGAGCTGCTTTGCTCTTTCTTTTGCCTCTCTCTTCCTCGGCACTTCTGCACTCAGTTTTCCATCCGCTTCCTCTATCAGTTTCTTCTTCTCTGCTTTCTTCCTCTGCAATGCCTCTTGCCTTGCATTCTGAAGTTCCTTTTATGCTTCCTCTGTTGCCTCATGTTTTTTGTCTTTATTAAGGTGTATTTTTAATACGTTACCATCTTTGTCCGCTAACGCTATTTTGTTTACATCTGTATCCAGTAATAGATGGCAATGTCGACCTTGCTGTTTTGGCTTCTCTTCCTCCATCCATGCAACTTGATCTTCTGGTTCAAATAATTAACTAAATCGACAGCATATTTTCCTAGCATGTTGAATTTCATGGACGTTTCATATTATTGAATAATGTCTTCACTTCTAGACGAGAGAGAAATTGATGGCAGAAAACCGGGTACAGAAGTAAACAAAACAAATAACGACTGTAAAGATTCATTCATTAATTTATAGGACTACTCATATATCATCTTCTGGGTTGCAAGATTCATTACTTCATATTTTTAGTAGTCAAAGCTATAATTTTCATCTCTGGATCTTCTTATCCCTTGGGTGTGACGCCTTACACTCTTGGTGGTTTCCTGAACAAGCCAGAGCAAAAACATTTAGACATCAGATTTGCAAAAGAAGAAAGATATCTACTTAGCCGTGACTACATGACGCTTAAGGTCCATAACTTTTACTGTTTTCATTTGCATCATATATGATTAGTCCTTTAAGCTATCAGTGGCTGGTTTCAAAATTTTTTTGTAAGGTAAAATGAACTCATTGTTATGTTTGGATGTTAGTTGTGGGACATCAACATGGACTCAGGTCCAGTAGCAAATTTCTAGGTTCATGACTATTTGAACCCAAATGTCAGTTTCATATACCTTGAGAGAGCTTCATTTGACGAATCGATACATAGCTGATTGTTACTCCCATTTTCTGTGGCAGCTCTGTGATTTATACGAAAATGATTCCATCTTTGACAAATCTAAATGTTGTATAAGTAGCAATGGACTGCAACCAGCTACATATTCTTACAGGTATGGTTCATTGAGGAGACGTTTAATCTCGATAGCAAAACGCTCAGCTTCTGCTACTATCTTTATAACTGTATATATATATATTTTTTAACTCTTTATTTCCTGTAAAATTGTCTATTTACATGTCGTTGTCATCACTGCATTTTGTTTCTTTTGGCTACAGCTAATCGTTAATTTCCACTGGGAATTTACCATTCTCACGTTACTTTCGATATAACTACTGTCTTAAGTATGCTTTCTTTTTCTACATGTGACATAGCTTAACTGATGATAAGCTCTTAAAAAGCTGGTGTTGCTTGGAAGTCCGAATGTTCAGTTGGTACAAAATTCTTGGATTGATAGAGTCGACATGAGGACACAATACCTGAGAAACAAAAGCGTCTTAGTTTGGGAGGTTCTACAAATATTTGTGGAATTAATTCTCTATCTTGTGGCTTTTTCTCTTAGAAAAATGTTTAATATGGTGTAGAGATAGGTTAGCGGAGAAGTAGATGAGGAATTATAAAATTTGTATCTAATTTGAGGAAAGAGAATTATAGATCAGTGTTAGTTTGGATGAGTAAGCTTGATAAAAGTTAGATCTCCATTAAGTTCATAATTATGAACATTATAAGAGTGAAAATGAGAAACTGAATTGTAGCTTATATGTCACAGTAATAGAATGAAGATGAGCAGAGGCGAGGAGGAAGGAATGAGATGTCTTCAAATGGAGTTTTTGAAAACATCAATAGAAGAAAATGGAGATGGGAGTAATGTTTATTAAACTAAACGAATGAGATTTTCTTAAAGAAATAGAAAAGGAATGAAATTTTCCTTAAATAATGTTTTTTTTAATAATATTCTCTAAATCATATATCTTTTGTAGTTTCAGTGTATTGTCTAAACAATTCAAACAACTAGAAATAGGGAGCAAGAAGAAAAGAAAAAAAAGTCAAACAAAAAGGAATGAAAAAATAACAAGGCAAAAACTAATACAAAAAAAAAAAAAAATTCTCTTAATTGTCTAGATTTTTGTCATATAATTTGTTCATTTTTTTAGTAAATGAAAAAACGGGAGGAGAGAGAAATTAAATAAATTCTTGATCCATTAAAATTACAATAATTGTCTCTTTACTCGGCAATAGCTGCAAATTCAGAGAAAACATGATTTTTATAGTAAGATCTAACAATCACCCCATGAATTCATCTCTACTCATTATATTATATTTTGATGCCTATGATGTTTGTGATCCATCCGGATGCAAAGTTACCTTACCACATGCGTTGAATACAATTTTTTGTAACTTTAAGTTTTGCAATGAAAATTAATAAGAGTCAAGGACAATCTCTTAAACATGTGGGTTCTTTCTATGTAGGCATGTATTCTTTCACAAACAGATAGACAGTTATATATTGCAATTTCAAGAGTCAAGTCGAGATGCGAAATCAAAATTTTAATAACAGAGAAAGTCATTCTACAGTAAAAGACTATCAATATCGCCTACAAGAAACTATTTAATAATTTTTGTAGTTTATATAGTTTCAGTACAATCAAAATTATGAAATATTTTTTTTTTAACAATTACTACGACTATATAGTTTTGTCAAACACAAACCTATATATCATTATTTTTAATTATTTAAAATTATTAATTGTAATTAATTATTTTGTATTCAAGATGCGGACCAATAATCTAATTTTATAATATATAAAAGTACACTCTTATCTCCGACACACACCACACATATAACAATATACAAATATATATACTCGTTGAACAAGAGAAAACAAAGTGTGTGTAAATAATTGTGTTAAAAAGAACAAAAAGGTTGCTGTACAATTAAAACTATAAAATTGCAGTGCACATACCTTTATTTTTTGTCTACAGACAGATTTTTTTTTTTTTTTTTTCTTTGAAGACAGAAGTATTAAACTATATATTATTCACAAGCCGTTGTATCTTCCTTATTGCGGCAAGGCGGTTTTATAAATTTTGATTTTACGCACACGATATATTTTGTAGTAATGTGAATCTCTAATACGTATACACAAATCTGCTCCATGCACGTTAATTGTTTTACTAAATCGTCTGATGACATAAGATATGATTTGGATTAGTTCTGTTAAAGGAGCTCTAAGTTGTTAGACCTACATATGTTTACACCAATTTAATTTGTCGGATAACGGTGACAAAAATGTGCGTTACAGTCGTGCATAATAAATAAGTTTGTTTCAAAACTTATCAATAATTACAGACGAATTTATTATGTTCGACAACATCATCTAACAAATTATGTTCAACAAACAATTGTTTTCATATCCAAAACCAACCAGTGATCATATATCATGTGTAAAACATAAATTACCTTTCACAAGTTGTTTTGCGCTATTGATGTTGGGTATCCACACTCAAACCCACTAGAAATGTACTTAAGTATAAAGATGTATGTTCCAACAATAACATTGATTTTATACAAAATCAGGTTATTAATCTCACTGTATAGATTAGGGTTGGCATAATAGCAGGAACCAAATAAAATATATTTGATACAAATCCAAACTGAACTCGAGCCCAACTCTCAAAATACCATTTCTTCAATTTCTATTATAGAAGAACTAACATGGAATTAGAACCAAATCGAGAACCAAACGGATATCCAAAACATAAATTAATTCATAATTTTGTTATAAGTTGGGTATTGTCGGATATATCGAATGTATTTAGTATTTTTATTTGTGTTTCCGGTTATTTTGATTAGTTCGGGTATTTCTGAATATTTTTAGATGTTTTGGATAAAAATAACCAAATTATATATATTATTTCAGTTTTAATTTTTAATAAATTATTATTCTTATTATTATTTTTGGATATTTTGAATATTTTTTTAGTATTTTTGGTAGAATGTAACGGAATCGAATTGAACCCGAATTTTATTATGATTTCCAATCGGTTCCTTTAAGATATCCCAACCGACTCAAAGAGACAAACCAAACAAAAAATTATTTGGTTCCATAAGAATTATATATGTTTGAAACCAAATAATTGAATATCCAAAATGATTGAACTGATATCCAAATGCTTACCCTAGTATGCACATAATATATATATATGAAATTTACTTAAGGCATTTACTTAAGGCATTTGTATTATAAAATTCGAATTTTTTAAATTATGAAAGATCTTCAACATGAGACAAGTATAAACTTTTGTCATATATTGTATGACAGAAATAAAATCAATTCTTATAAGCGTAGAGCATATAAGATTATCTAGTGTAGATCTTCATAATGTATCAAAACTATTCGTAAGACCGTTTCATCATGTTCTAGAATATTGTAAGAAATTAGATTCGTTCATTGGTCACTCAAAAAAATCATCATTTGTTCGGTATTGATTGATTAGGCTAACCGATTCATAGGAATAATAGATTAAGGAAACCACAATATCCATCTAATGACGTTCCTAATCCTCTATCACACAACCTAGAGACGTAATGTGAACGGTACAAATCATACATAAATGACAATTATGACATTTTCGAATTCGGAATTTTGGAGATGGACATGGTCTGTCACTTATTTTCTATTTAAACAATATGAAACGATTCCATCAATCACAACCAAATTTCCTTTTTATGTTAAATCACAACCAAAATTTAATACAACTCAACTATACCGACAACGAAGTATTCCATTTCATTATTAGTTTTGGACCATAGTCTACAATTATTCAAAAGTCTCTTTTACATATATTAAAATCCATAAATGATGGAAATCTCCAACAAATCCACAAGATATACGTATGATAAAAGCAGATCTCTAACTTATATGATTTCAACAAATTATTAATACATATTCATCAACTTGTAGCAAATTTAACAAACTCAAGAAATAAACAATCCATAACTTTGAAGACAAGAAAGAGAAACAAGAATGTGTCACACTCCATATCAATGGTTCATACACAAACTCGAACCGAATTGGTACTTAAATTAAAGTTGGTTCGTATAAATTCAAGTCCACGTGTCATCCTCCTGTTTGAGCACAACATGCTGCATATAGAGACCACTCAGTGTGAATATAAACATAAAAAGAAACCAAACTCTTAAACTTATTTTTGTTAGTCATGTTTAGGTGTCTTTGATAGTACCTTAATCTGTGTCCTGTTATATGTATATGTGATGTGAACATTTCCGTCTCTGGCTTGTATAACCGCCGGGTACGAGAACTCCATTCCCGGAGTATCCTCTAGTGTTAAAACATCGGTCCATGAATCACCGTCGTCTAAAGAAACTCCTACTTTGAGCACACCTCTTGAATCTGTGTTGTATGCAAGAACTAGCCTACCATCCTCTAGTTTGACTCCATCAATACCTGTCAATATATTCATCAATAAGTCGGACTAAAGCCAAGAGTATTTTGTGTGATGTTATTTGTTTCGGTTTTAAGAAAACCTGAATTTGGGTTTGGGAGGATAGTTGGTGTTGCAAAACTCCAGTTCTCACCGCCATCACAGGATTCTGAGATACAGATTCTGTCAATGCCGGTGAATGATCTGAGTAGAACCCGTAGATTCCCAGCTGCGGTTTGGTATGGAACCGGTTGGATCACACTAAGACTCTTGCCTTGAATGTATATTGGACCTTTCTTTTTCCATGATCTACCCGCGTCTGAAGTGACCTGTACCCACACAAACGTTTAAGCGTAAATCCAGTAGCATACAGATACAGGAATCAAATCAAAATGTATAACAGAACCTCCATCCATGCTCCCCAAGAATTCCAACTTTCAACAGATGATCCACATAGGAGAGTTCCGTCTTCTAGCAAAATCGGCTGCAGAAGAAATAATAAGGAAGCTTAATCTCTAAGAAGCAATATAAGAAGTTCTAATCTCAATAGAGTAATAGAGTATGTGCAACACACAACAAGCACCTTGTTTTTAATGGGTCCGAGGATCCCGGGAGGAAGCTGTTCTCTATTACTCCAGGTTCTACCTTTGTCATATGATCGTTTCATGCAACCACTCCATCTAAGATTTTCACCAAAGAAATGAAACAAGTGAAAGACTTACTCAATTTATATTTATATTTAAGAGACATACTTTTGAACCTCCTGGCCGATTTTGTAGAACAATAATAGCTCTTGAGATGGAAGCTTGAAGAGGACAGGGTTATACATTGGTACTCCTGGCTCTTCATCAACAATAACCGGTGATTGCCACTGACCATCCTGTGAGAGAAGCAAATTAATCGGTACACTAATCATATAATCTTAAGGACTCTAAATGATTGAAGTGCGTAGCTAAATATACCTTGAAATGCTGCAACCAGATCTTGACATCAGGTGCTCCTTCATAAGTACCTCCGAAATACGCAGTCAAAAAATGATCTTTAACAACCTTTTTTCACAAAATGTAGATAAAAAAAGCCACTAAGTTAGAGGCCGGTCAATGAATCAAAGGAGAGTTAATGGTGGCCGTAAACCTCGACGATGGTGGAAGCATGACAACTCTTGAAGGGAGGTGAATGAGCAGGGAAAGTGAATGTCTCTAGCACCACTTTGAAATTTGGTTCCGACATCTGACAGTCTCATACAATAACTCAGGATTCAAACCAGGTAATGTCAGACCAAGAAGAATTAACTGTTCTTGCCTCCAGAGTCCAGATCAAATAAATGGACTTCAAATCACTGACATCAACATTACAGGAAACAGTAGCTAAGACCAAGTCACTCTGGTCTGATCAAGCAAACTATAACTCTAATTTTCGAGACATAATTACATTTTGATTTCACCCAAATCAGATTTCCATTTCCCAGAAAAAATAGTCACCAAACGACTTAAAAAGTTTCCGGCAAGACCAAGACCAAACGACTTTGGAAAAGCCTTAACATCCTAACATTTGATAAGTAGTCAAATTTAGATAAGAAAGAGATTTACCTTGAAAATAGTTTCAGTCTTTCAGTTTTCCGTTGACTCTTCTTCGGTTGTCACAATGACCTTCTTCCTTGTGCAGATGATAGCTTTATTAATGGGCCTTCATAAGCCCAATAATATCAGTAATATCCTAAAAAAAAGCTCAACGGTGGAACAAAACAGAACAAATCTCGGATCTGTTTCAATCCTTGGTCCTCCCTCTAACTAATTTCTGGTTTTATCCGAAAAGCTTTTTGTCTTTTGTACACAGAAACACAAAATCTATGGTAAACAGGTCACATATCTCTTCAATTGATTCACCAGGAAGATAAAAAAAAAAAAAAAGAGAGAGAGATGGACTCACCGGCATCCTCTATCGGAGATTCGTTGACGACGAGGATGATTCCACGTCATTCATCTCTCGATTCCTTTGGTGCCACGAAAGTCTACCAATTGGTGAACCTCGCGAGCATTAGAGTCTCTAAAGAAGAGCTTCGTCAAAGAGTCATGCTCCCTAAATATCTCCGCCTCGCAATCCGCGACTCCGTCCTCCGTAAACATGTTTCCTCCTCCCATTCGCATCCGTCCGATAAGTATCAGACGCCGGAAGTTCCTCTCATTGTCTTCGTTAATCCCAAAAGCGGTGGTCGTCAAGGTGCTTTGATCAAAGAACGTCTCCAGAATCTAATCACCGAATATCAGGTTTAACATATTTTTATCTCTCCATCACACTAACTTGGGGGACAAGAAATTGAATTTTTGTTAATTTGAAATTATTTTGTTAGGTGTTTGATCTGACGGAAGTGAAGCCTCACGAGTTTATTAGATATGGATTGGGATGCATAGAGGCATTAGCATCGCAAGGAGACAATTGTGCTAAAGATATTCGTGAAAGGATGAGGATTGTGGTACTTATTTGGTTTGGTCTTTTAATGGAAAACTTGGAAAATGTGTGTTTGTTGCCACTGGTTTGATCACTCAGTACAGGTTGCAGGTGGAGATGGAACCGTTGGTTGGGTTCTAGGATGTCTCGGTGAACTTAACGTGCAAAACAGGCTACCTGTTCCTCCGGTTTCGATAATGCCACTTGGAACAGGAAATGATCTTTCAAGAAGCTTTGGATGGGTAAAGAAAAGATCTTGCTGTCTTTATTTGTATCCTTAAGTCTTATAAAAACCTCTTATTAGATCCTCCGGGTTGTACTGTGGTTTTAGGGAGGTTCGTTTCCATTTGCGTGGAAGTCCGCGATAAAACGAACACTTCATAGGGCAACTACTGCTCCCATAAGCCGTCTAGATAGGTAAAAACCCAGTACAAATATGAACAATCTGTTTCTTTTAGCTCTGTTTTAATCTCTTGAAGTTGAAATATTATGAATGCAGCTGGAATATTCTGATTACAATGCCCTCTGGGAAGATTGAGAATCCTCCTTATTCTTTAAAGTCTTCTACACAAGAATGTTATATTGACCAGAGCTGGGAGATAGAGGGAGAACTGCCTCCATCCACGAATGGCTATGAAGGAGTCTTTTACAATTACTTTAGCATAGGTATGGATGCACAAGTTGCTTACGGTTTTCACCATTTGCGCAACGAGAAGCCTCACCTTGCAAATAGTCCTATCGCAAATAAGGTAAATATTAAAATTCTAAAGAGTTTTTTGACGATTTTTTTCAAAATAAATTTGTCATCAAGAAAGTTATTTGTTTGTCATTGCAGATTATATATTCAGGATACGGTTGCTCCCAGGGTTGGTTCATGACACACTGCACAAACGACCCGGGTTTAAGGTCCTACTTTATAAATACAAACACAACATATGTTACAACTTACAACCTCCAATGTGGTCTAAACAAATTTTATACATTTTCATGTTTTAGGGGTCTCAAGAACATAATGACATTGCATATAAAAAAGTTAGACTCATCTGAGTGGGAGAAAGTACCAGTTCCTAAAAGGTACCTACATAATAAGATACAAGAACAAATGTAAGATATATTATCAAACTTGTTCCTAATTATAATTGTGTTTTGATGGTTTTTTTGGACAGTGTAAGAGCAGTGGTCGCACTGAATTTAAATAGCTATGGAAGTGGAAGAAACCCTTGGGGAAATCTCAAACAAGATTATCTTGAAAAGGTAAAACAAACCCATTTTTTCTCTAACTTCATTCTTTTTGTAAAAAGTATTAAGATCGCTTGAATTGTACGTAACAGAGAGGCTTTGTGGAGGCTCAGGCCGATGATGGACTCCTTGAGATCTTTGGGTTAAAGCAAGGATGGCATGCTTCTTTCGTTATGGTTGAACTCATCTCTGCCAAACACATTGCTCAGGTACTGTTTCGGTGTAGGCTAATAATTACCTATTTCTTAGATTATGAAAAATTTAGGGCCATCACCGTCGCTAGATCCATCAAATATTGTATTTTTGCTACAGTCAACAATTAACCGTTGATTTAGCTCTGAAGACTTAGACTTTAGGTCTTAAAAAACTATAGCTCATTTTGAACTAGTCCTTATCGAAGGTGCCAAGACCATACCGACCTATATATCCCATCATCACAACTAGGTGTGGGACAAAATATTCTTCATCACGTTTTGATCTTATTCTAAAAAAATCCTCTTTCCCACATAAGTATGTATTCTCAATCAAGACAAGTTCTTAAACTTCGTCTAGAAATGGGACTAGAAATATACTAAGTTTTTTTGGTTTGGGAGGAATTCGTTAAATGAAAAATTGTTATTCCTTAGATTATGATATTATTATACGCAAATATTTTTATAAATCTTCCTAAAATCTTTTATACTGAAAATATATTACCTTTTGCTCTTTTTCAATTCAAACGTTTCTAAAATATGATTTTAGATTTTAGTTACGGTGATTCATGTACCATATTCCATCATTTCATGTCAATTATTGAATAGCAATGAGACGCGATAAGTTTTGTCTTTGTCTTGAAATCAGGTTTTCAAAACATCTATATTTCTACCATTTACAAACGCATACACACTCTAACAAATGCATTTTGTTATATATTACTATATGCGTTTGACAAAACACAACTACCTAATGTCTTTTCACGCGCAGGCGGCTGCGATAAGGCTGGAGATAAGAGGATCAGAATGGACAGATGCGTTTATGCAAATGGATGGAGAGCCATGGAAACAGCCTATGAGCAAAGATTACTCTACCTTTGTTGACATCAAGAGAGTCCCTCACCAGTCTTTAGTCGTCAAGGGAGATTAACTTAACTTATAAAATATTAATGATCCTGACTTTCTTTTCTACACATATATATTAATGTAATTGTGAATAACCCACTTCCACATAAAAAAGTATACATTTATCTACGATCTTTAACGACGACCAACATTAACCAAGAGTCTAGAGGTTGTTGGTTTTAGTAACTTTTAAAGATAATATGCTTGGTTCTGGATTCGAGAGGATGTATGAATCTCTAGACCAAAAACTTGTTGGTAATTAAAAAAAAAAAAAAAAACGACCAAATTGACAAAGAATTGGTTTCAGACAAGAAGTAACTAAGATTTTGGAGTGGAGGCTGAGTAGACGGACACTCGCATATTATTGGACCTATGAGCTATAACTTTCACAAAGTGCTGTTTGCAATTTTTACGTACGAACCACTTGCAAATTTCTCAGTGTGTCTTTTAGTGCCAAATCCACTATGTGTGTATAAGGGGTAGGTTTTCTAAAGTGAACTGGATCTAAACAAATTAACCAAATAAAACCATTTATGTACAACGATTTGTTTTATGCATTTTCATGTACAATAATTTGTTTTATTCATTTTCATACCAACAATCAGATATAGACTAATTACTTTCGTTTTTTGTTAACTTTTGGCTTGATTGTTTTGACATACTCGATATGATAAATTTAACTAAATAAGGATTAGTGATGATTTAGTGACATTTATTTATGAACCAACTATAGGAAAAGAGAGAAAAAAACAAAATTAAAAACCTGAACGTAATCTAAAAAATCACACCAAATAATTATATGGAAAATGACAGGGGATGAAAAATACATTTCAACTACCAAA
>OVAP01004177.1:0-15067 GCA_900406295.1 Aurinia saxatilis | reverse complement strand
TTTGTTTTAATTGATTTAAACTCCTTAAAATTACATTTAGTTAGTAAAATACAAATCAACATCCTTGCTTTAATTTAGAATTTATTTAAATTAATTTCTTTAGTTTTTCGGTCTTCGTGGATTCGATCCTTAAGTACTATAACTGATATTTGATGTCCACTTGCAGTTAGAAATACATAGGGTAAAACTTTGTGTATCAATTTTTTGGCACTAAAACATGTTTCACAAGTCACTTGGCGATTTTCCCAACCAAGCCTTGGTGATAACCCGAGTTAAACTTAACACGTTAATGCTTGAACCGTTCAAAGGTTTAACTCTTTCTTATTAACTCACCGGGTTAAACTTAGCGTGTTCACAACGTTCAGAGGTTCCCGGGTTTTCTTTGTCCAACAACTCTTCGAGTTCAACTCCGCCATCTCGGCTGGAGGCATTCGGTCAAGCGCCTTTGAGACTGGAACAGCTCCTGGTAACAATTCTATAGCGAAAGGTTCGGACCTGTCAGGCGGTAAGCCCAACAACAATCTAAACACATCCTCATAGCCGTTTACCACCGAAATGTCTTTCATCTCGGCCCTTCCGCCAATTTTAGTCATTTGGAGTGTGGCCACGTAGGCTTCACAACCCTTTTCAAGCATCTTTTGTGCTTGGACTGCCGTGACCACCAAACTCCCGGAGATTGGTTTTATCCCTCGGAATTTTATGATTTTTGTCATCCACATTTTCTACCACGGTGACAATCGACCAGGGCATTATTTTCTCAACTAGTCTATTCCAGAATCACTTCGTGATTCCCTAGCCTAAATTCACTTCGTGACTTTCCGAGGATCGCTTCGCGATTCTCACATAATCACTTTTGTGATTCTCTATTTTTATTATGAGTAGGTCGACTGCTAGGTTTACACGTCTTATCATGATCGGATTGTTTTAACAATCTTTAATGATGACATGAATTTCCCACCAACCGCCTTCTCGCACAATCTGTTGGGGTCGCTTAACCATCCGAACCAGAAGGGATTCACAAGAAGCATCAAGGCACTTGCTGTTTCCCAACCAAGTCTTCTCCGGTACAAATCTGTCCCCAAGTCACTTGGCGGGTTTCCCGTCCAAGCCGAGGCAGACCAGATTGTCCTCAAGCCGCTCGATGGTCCGCTTGCCCAAATCTCCCGGTGGTTATCAAACCCAAGCCTAACATTGTGCGTTTAACCCCTTTTAAACGCGTATACTTAATATACGGGGTTTACGCCTAGAATCTAGCTAACGACTATATTAAGTCATTTCCTAGCATAGACTTTAATTATTACGCAGCAGAACCTTTTTAAAACCTCAACCATTCTATATCCATTCACCTGAACTAACCTTGTACCGAAGCTCATCCGTACCTTCGGACAGTCTATCTAGTCTCGATTAGCCTTAGCCGAATCCCTCGGTCTTAAGCACTCAATCTAACTATTGACTTCCGTTCGGTTTAGGATTCAGCCTACTCGGTCAAGTCATGCCATTCTAATAATCCGTTAATTCCCTAAACTAGGCAGCAATCCATTTGTTTCTCTAGACTAGGCAATCCTAAGTCTATTTGTTATCTACCATTCTACAAGATAGTTTAGAACGTACCTTGGCCAATTAGCCTGTTCGGATTTACCCACAGACACGTTTCTTCTCGAACGTTCCCATCAAGTCCGATACCAATCCTGGAACCGATCACTTCATTACTTAGTCATTCAACCAACCATCCCCAATGACAAGTAAACGAAGTGACCGAGCTTTGCCCGTTTTATTCTTTGATGCAACCTTTCGATTTGCACCCTTTTGTACTTGTACCCTTTCGTGCACGCACCCTTTCGTACTCGCACCCTTTCATGCTCGCACCACATGGTCACTGGGTCCCTTGGCCTTTGCACCCTTTGGTATTCACACCCCTTGGTATTCACACTTTTTGGTGGTCGCACCCTTTGGTGGTAACTCCCTTTGGTGATCGCACCCTTTGGTGATCACACCCTTTCTTCACACCCGATGGTTCGCACCCATTCTTGCCTTAAACCTTGTGTCGCCATAAGGTTATGAGAACCATCTTCTTTCCTTTGTAATTGTCTTATCATCCCTGATGATTCAGACCGTGGATGCCTTGGCACCCCTTGGGATTGAAACCGACAATCCTTCACTCTTCTCTTCTGAATCCGCGACAGATTGGATATGTCTCACGATAATGGTTATAACTTCGTATCTTTGATTCCAAATCTGAAACCTATTCTGGAACCTAGATAGAAAGAGCTTTCCAAGCATGGGTATCTCGTTGCCTGATTCGGTCGGAGTCGACAGGAACCCGCAGTACAAGATGGCGGTTCGAATCTGTCTTCTTCGACTTTCGCGACAGATTCGAGACGCTCGACCAAAAGGGTCATAACGTGAGAACCGTTCATCCGATCTTTACTCAGAAACATGTTCCAGAAACTAGACAGAGAGATCTTTCCAACCGTCGGTCTCTCGTTGTCTGGATCGTCACGAGTCAAAGGTAATTTACGGTTGAAGATGGTGGTCGGAATCTGTTTTTTCACCTCACCCTCTCAACCGACTTATCTCTCCCTTTTCTCTCTATTTCTTTGTGTGCTTTTACCCATAACGTGGGTAGTATTCTGTGTGTGTGTTTTCTGCCCACAACACTATATTTATAGAAGTAATTAGTCATAAAGGCTAAACCATCGCACCTCTTCGTTTGTGTCTCTTTGTTCACACATTTTCAGTGAAAACTGCCAAGGCAAGTAACCACTCAGCTAGTGTTCAGTCCAGTAGCTGGCTTAACTGCCAAACACTCAGTTCATCTAAGTTGAGCAGGCCGACTACTCAGTGAGCTGGTTAGCTTAACCGATACAGCTGTGACAACTCTCTTTGAGCTAATTTGAGGTCTTTTGAGCCATTCCTTTAAGTGAATGAGTGATAACTAGCCTGATCGAATGGCTAGTCAACCCACACGAACATGGCCCTTCCCGGCCATTCTATTGCGGATCGCGGGCGCTACAAAAACAAAAGAGGAAGGGAGAAAATCAGATGAATCAAATATACAAAAACAAAAGAGATAAAAGAAGTATCGTTAAGAGGAGGAAAACGGAATAGAAATTTTACCTAATCTTAGTGTGAATGATCGTAGGGTAAGGGTAAGAGTAGACATATTAGTTTCACAAATATTTTATATAATAACACCATACCCTAATGTTGGATTTATAAACTCAAACCAAACTACATACTTTGCTTCTCATAAACACTTTCTTTAATATATTTTTTTATAACCGTTGTAACACCCCGGTTCTCTTAAACCGGGATTGTTTTAGTAATTAACTTTTTATTGAGGCTCAAAGTAAAATATCTTATGACTTTTATCTTGAAGTTGCAAAAACAGATAATTCAAAAGGAAAAGAGGAGCCCTACTATTCTCTACGCCGTAACTCATATTCTCCTCTCTTCTCCTCTCAACCAAAACTCACTCTGATATCCCTCTCTGTTCAGTTTCATTCACTCCTCATCACTATAATGGCCTCCTCAAGCTTCCCTCATCCTCCATGAGTCCTCCTCTTGCTTCTCCTCCTCGTCTACCATCTCCTATCCAAGCTGTCACTTTTTTATGGCTTTTTCCGGTGACTCAGGAAGAACTAGATGTCGAACTACCCATGGATGTGAAGATCTTTATCTCAGCTTTTCATGAAGCCTGAGATTGCCTGAATCTAAATTATATTCAGAGAGTTATGGTCATTCTTCTCCAGGATGTCTAGTCTGCCGCAACAGCAACCTTAATCCGAATAGCCACCTTTTGAGGTGTTTTACCGGTGATTTAGAAGAATTAGATGACGAGCCACCCATCAATGCGAAGGTCTAAATCTTCTCTTGTCATGAAGCCTAAAATCACCATGATCGGATTAGCGATGAAGAAGTTATGGTCATTCTTCACCAGGAGGTCCTGTATGTCCGCAACACCGTCTCTCAGTCCGAACAGCCGTACTGAAAGAGGCATATATGGAGATACAGAATGAACTAGATGGCGGACAACCTATCAAAATGAACGCCTAGACGTCTACTCTCTACGAAGACAAGAACCATGTCGATCCAAGTTCTCTGCAGAGAGTTATGGGCAATTTTCTTCAGCCTGCAATTTCTGTCCGAACCAGTTTTTAGGTGAGGACTTGGACCTGTCATATTCCTAGTTCAAAAGTGGCTTGTGCTGCTGTGTTAAGACCATGTCAAGGCTTTTGTGTGTTATGTGTGATGAGCTAATTAGGATTAAAGTGTATGTGTATTTGGTATTGTATGTTGTGTCATGAGTACTGTTGTTTTGAAAGAGAGAACAGGATTCATATTATATGATGTTGTGATTGTTATATGTGGTTGTATATAAAACTGTTAGGTTACCATGTTATTCGGAATTCGGTAGTATTGCTTTCGGTTGTCAAGGATACGTTCCTAACCCATTTGTTTATCTGGTTATAGGAGACGTCCTTAAACCATTCGATATTCGGTAGTTGAATCTGGTTAGATGTGAATGAGTTATTGATGTTCAAGGTGTTAATACTGAGGAGTTTTGTTGCTTGCGAGTCTGGTATGTGTGTTAGCTGGTAAACTTGTAAATGTTGTGCTAGTGGATTTGGTGAGCTTGCTCGCCCTCACTGAGTAACCTTGTGTTACTCACCCCTCCTCTTCCCCCTGTTTCGGGTATATGAGACTTGATTTCAATGTGTTAAAGCTGGTGTTCGATTTGCAAAAGTGGGCACCAAGACTTCGATAACAGCTGTTGTCGGGAATTGTTCTTAACACCTGGTCTCTTGCGTGTTATGAGAGGCCGGGTGTTACAGTTGGTATCCAAAGGCTTTCTAAGTCCAAGACTAATTCACAAGGCCCAACCAATCCAGATTAAAATCGTGTTTCCACGGGGTGGTGGCCAATGCGAATTAAACTCGGGTGCACACGGGTTACACCACCCGCTTAAGCCACCTGGACCAACTGCATTGGTTAAATATTTTAAACGATACCACAATACTCTAAACAAACTATAAACCGATTATGGTATGCACCGTTAGCCTATCTACCAAGCAACTCAATGTTTTTAAATCATTTGGTTGCTTGGTCTTTAATTCATACACAAACAATATCGTTATGGTTGATTTTAGACTAATTCTATAAAAGATCAAATTAGTTGTTAGTATAGAAGCTTCACTCTTACAAACCCTTTACTTTGAGGGATTTTAAATTCATTTTGTTGATTTCACGTTGAGAACGTCATAGGAATAGTCTTCATGATGATCATTATTTTGAGTACGAAAAAGTTTATGTTGATGGTGAAATCTTTCTTGTTTTGTTTCACAATGCAAAAAAGTATACGCATATATCAACTTTTGATTTGATTAGTAGTCTTTATGTTGTTTACAATGTTAAGAGGTTGAGTAATTAGACAGGTAATGAACATTGAGAAACTATTCTAGATAAGTCTAGAATAGTTTCTTTTTAAGTTTATAATCTTCACAAAACTGGTATATATACTAGAGGTCGACAAATAACACGGAAGATGGAAAATGAACAATGCAATATCTAAGTAATCTAATACGGGCCATCTAATACATGAAATCTTTCTCTTTGTAACGATAATGTGGGCATTTTGAATCTTTGTGTGTATTTTTCGGGTGGAGTATATTGTTATATAATCAATGGAAAAAAGACAAAATATTATACCCCAACCTTAGATTATAATCCGCGATCAGGATATTAGCTAAATATCGGATATTAGCCAGTTCACTTTCCATTTATACTTAGTCATATTTTTCGTTTTTAATAATAGTTGGCTTTAGACTTAAGTAAAAACATAACATGCATCTCATTTAAGACTGAATCATAGGTTCCATAACAATGCTAGGTTTGCATATAAGCTATTACATTGAAAATAGACCTAACTATCCGATCCAATCCATCATCCATTCTAGCCTTGTCTCGCGGTCAGCCACTTTCATTACCTACATCCATAAGACGAGGCGTGAGCAAAAAAATGCTTAGTGAGTATGGTCATCCCGTCACAATTAGCCACAGAAACAATATCATAATCATGCAATCAATCAAGAAACATCACCGCTCATCGAGACATCACTTTGAACTAGACGATTGCTTCAGGCAGTTCCTTTTGATCTGGATGGATCTCATAACTCTTGATAACCAATCAATCATCGAACAAAAACATCACCATCCATAAGCAATCATTCAAGGGATTCACCCCTTGCAATGATCACCATTCATCAAACATTCATTCCAGGGAATCACCCCTTACAACATCACCATTCACACTAATCATTTAAGGGATTCACCCCTTGCTATGATCACCATTCATCAAACATTCATTCCAGGGAATTACCCCTTACAAACATCACCATTCAACAGCAATCAGATGATAAAGGATCTACGACTACGGTCACGCACTCACCTTAGCCAAATAAATTGATGAACAACTTGATTCGGTTGTGTTCTAACTTCTCTCGATCGCACAGACAAGTTCCCCGACGATCGCATCACTCCTTCCCGACGGACTGGTCCTTTCCTCCCGATGAACCAAGCAATCCGACCGCAAATTCTTTCTCTTAGTAGATTTAGATTTTCCCTCGGCATTTCTCTTTCTTTTTTAGTTCTCTTTGTTTTCCAAACATGAAAACACGAGGCTGTCGATGGTTTATATAGAACTCTTGGTCAGAATCATAACTGGCCAACCATCAATGTCATGTGGTTACAAAGTCGTTCATTGCCCAGTTTGAATAAATGATTCATTGTCCGTCGGTTACACACGTTTTCATTAAGTGCTCAGTTTGAATGACTCATTCATTGTCCGTAAGTTACTCACTCATTCATTTCCCGTAATTTACTCACTCATTCATTGTCCAGTTTGGATGACCCATTCTGTGCTCGTCGGTTACACACGTTTTGTCATACTGAACCATTCTTGTCCAGACTTATACTTATGATCCCATCATTTTCAGCCTGTTTTCCTTACCATCGGCAGTTTCCCTTACCACCGAGGCAATTCTCAGTTTTCATCGGCAGTTTTCCTTACCCCTGAGTGAAACTTAGTTTCCATCCATCACTGGATAAAGTCATCGGTTAATCCCATGTTCCATAGAACACTTAGCTAAAATCACCGATGACTTAGTAAACCTATCGATGACAGCCAAAATCATCGATTATTTCCTAAACTGGCCTGTCCATCCGACACTTAGTCAAAATCATCGCTACTCATCTATTGATCCATCAAAACTCCCGATCATTTCCAAAACTGATCTTACCCGTGGGATACGGGCGTTACACAAAACGTTTTGGTTCTCACATGCTATTGAGGCGACGAGAGAACCGATTCGGTAAACAGTAGCCTGGAAACTCACTCCGTTTTGTTTCTCCGGCTTTGAGGACGGTTGGGGAACAGAGTGGTATGGGTCTAAAGGTGGAGGCTTGGTGGTGAATGAGGTGTTCTCTGGATTTTGGGGTGAAGTTAGGGTTACTCAAATTCCGCTAAAGCCTCCCTCCGTCTCACCATCTCCTCTCACTTGTAGCTATAATTGGTAGACTGCTCAAAATCGGGTGGGTGTGCAGTTTCTCTCCCTTCCCTCTTCTTTCCTCAACCATTCGATTTCTCTCCTTGTTGACTCGTGGTATAGTGCCTCCGGAAGAAGAAGCCCAACGGTTTGGTCTTGGTGAATCTTCACGGTGCATGCGAGCAAATGGTGGAAATTCTCGTCTGGCGGATGTGGGTTTTGTAGATTTTAGGGTTTGATTTAAACCGGTTTCCGGTTTAGGTTTTTTGCTTATTTAAACCGATTCCGGTTATGGTCCGGTTATTGTTGACCGGGTTTTTCTCTTTTTCTGCATTTAACATTGTTTGCATTTCTATTGAAAAACTTTTTCAAACAAAAAAGGCAAAGAAAAGTGATGGAAGCTCTATTTAACTTTGGGTGTTTGGACATGCATGCATTTGAAATTTTGAAACATGGATAAAAATGCAAGAGTTCTGAAAAGCTCTCAATTGTATAAAATCTGTCAAGTTTGAAAAAATCTAGAAGTAGTAAATGGTTTTCTCAAGTTTTATTGATTAGCCATATATATACAAAGTCTAAACTTGATCAACAAGTTCTTTACATATATTAGAATAAGAATTTACCTATGTAGCAATAAGAGAATATACACAAATGTTAACATTCCTAAGAACAATATTTTTGTATATTCATATCGGTCTCTCTGAGATCTCCTAATACCCTCCCGCAAGCTCATACGTGTGAAACACGTATGAGATTGGACAACTGATTCTTCAAAATCATGAAATCTCTTCCATTGTCATAATTCATAACGTCGTATATCGTTTGGATATTCAATGGGGCCTCCTCCCCGTGCTTCAAATAACTTGAAATCTTCAAATCACTTCAAACTTAAATCACAAGTTTGGATCGCTCTTCGAACTTCATGTTCATGAAGAAACTTGTGTTGTAAGTTAAATAAATCGGCAAAAGACATGACTAGATGTAGTTGCTGTCTTCACCATCTCATAACATCTTCGTGGCCATCACCGGATCACTTAAAACCTTGTTCTTGTAAGCAGTTTTGAACAAGCCAAAGGAACACTTACGCCATGTTAAGTTGACCCCTTCTTCTTCATTTTTTTCTTCTTCAAAATCAAAACTAGAACTTAATTAGGCAAACCAAAACCTACGGCAAATCCTTTCTCTTTTTGTTTTGAAAAAAAAATCAAAATAAGATTAGAGTGAATTTGTATGATAGTCAAAATGGGCATCAAAATTAGCCCAATAACTATGTAATAATCCAAATTCATTGAATAACCAAAAACCTTGTAAAATAACCAATATCCCCTCGCGAGAGGGGTAAAATGGGATTAAAATTTAATAATATATATGTATTCTAATCATTATTTTCAATTGGTTACTCACTGAATTACGCTCTCTTTTTTTGTCATTTCACCAAATTTCCCATAAGCTTAAGTAGACATAAAAGAAAACACCGTCAAACCTTTTTTCTCAATAAATAAATACTAAAATATGTAAAGATAAATATATAATATAATATCATAGAACTAGAAGATAAAGATAGATGAGTAAAACTGGATCATTCATTAGCATAATCAAATTAGAGTTGGTCAAATCAAAGAATAAAACAATTAACATCATAAGTGACAAATATCCAAGAATCGAACAAAGCCTTTAGCATGTGGCTATTGTTGAAGATGATAAAACCATGATCCAAAGGAATAGGATAAAGCACTGATACCATGTCAAATTTGGAGAAACCTAGAAGTAGTAAATGGCTTTCTTTAGTTGTATTGATTAGACATATATATACAAAGCCTAAACTTGATCAACAAATTCTCTACAAATATTAGAATAGAAAATCTACATATGTAGCAATAAGAGAATAGATATAAATGTTAACATTCCTAATAACAATATTTCCGTATATTCATATTGATCTCTCTGAGATCTCCTCAATCATAATGCTAACCCCTGAATCATTTCATTTAGCTGCTGCCATAGCCCTTTGTCATGTAGATTGTAAGAGATACTTTGTCAAACAACTTGAAGTGCAATTTATATCTTTCTTTTTTTGGTCGGGGTAAAAACTTTCATTCAAAACAAATCGCAAATAAGGAGAACAAGGCTCCTTTGGCTAGAGTATCAGCAACAATATTAATTGTGCGGGTAACGAAAGAAAACAGATAAAAGTGAAGGCTTTTGAGATATGTCGGATATCCTGAAGGATACCAAAGATTTCAAGGTGCCATTCGGATGAAGTGACGAGGCAGATAAGGGTTTGTGAATCGGAGTGAAGTTTCACATCGAGCCATGGCTAATGCTTCAGCTGCAAGTACAGATGGTGTGTGTCTTCTCGATGTTGAACACTGGCGAATTATTTGAAGTTCGAGTCTCCCATCCAAAACATGCATTCTTCAAATCACTGTGCCAAGCTGCACCAACATAACAGTGGTAATCAAATACCTTAAGTTGTTGGGGTGCTATCCGTGGTTGTTGGAAAGTTTGTGGGGTCTGGCAGCCCCATAGGAGAGTCTGGTGTTGGACTCACGATGATTTGGTGAGGGTCGAGGCTTGTATCCCCTGTTTCTTGTCTCTTGGTTCTGCTGGCGGAAGAAGTGACGAACAGGGCCATAGTTGCGGTCTGGAGATACATCCCGTCGAGGAGATATAGTACGCCTAAGAGGGTCCGTCAGAGGACAGGTTTTCTCTTCGTGTGTGAGCATTTTACATCTGGAACAGAACTTGTCCAAAGGTTCATAGTGAAGTGTGAGGCAAAGTTCAACCCCTTTCTGAAATTCGAGTGTTGCTTATGTGATTAATGGCTTAAGACCATTAGTTTTCACTCGGACCCTAGCAGATGTGGGAGAGATATCAATGTCTTTAACGAGGCCAAGTCCATCGCCGATCTTGTTGACGATAGTTGGATTGATATAGTGAAAAGGTATCCCCTGGATACGAACCCAGAAGGATATCTGGTTAGGGAAGTCAGTAGACAATGTTGGTTCCCATCGTTGGACAATCACCATCCATCTAGCGAAGAAGTAGGGTTGGTTGGCCAGCACTGATTCTAGGTTCGCTTCAGAGCCAAATTTAAACTGGAATAAGCCGTTGCCCAGATCTGAGCCAACTGGTCGAGTAGAGACATCCCAGTAATCAGAGAGGAAAGGTATCAGGGACCAGATCCTCTGTGCTTTCACATTAGTAACACGTCCTACTAATGTGAGATGGTGGTGCTTAATGAGTTGAGTGTTATCAGCTTCGGGGACTTGGATACAAATAGATCGGCCAGTGCTAGAGGATCCAGCAACTGCCTTTCCTTTCTTTGCAGCAGAATAACATGACATTATCGATGAAAGAGATCCAGGGATCGTAGAGATTCAAGGGTAAAAGCCCTAAAAGATTGTTACTTGAGTATCAAGGATCTTCACCCCAAAGGGTGAGAAAATCTTTGAGTGCCTCAAGGGGCACCCGAGAAGTTTGTGACGGTTGAACTGCAATCTATATCTTTGTGGAGAGATTTCTCACTAATCTTCATGATAGATCTCCCTTTGTCAGCCTCCTAAATAATTCGAATAGCTACCTTTCTTCGGACAAATAGAAAAGAGATGAGATGTCAATGTAAATTGTGGTAGGGTTAAGAGTACACCTACGTGAGATTCAACTAGAGTAAACATAATAATTAAAATATTTTTGGGACATCATCGCACAAGTAGAAGCCCTTTATTTTTTGGGTAGCATATAAGGAAAACTCTTAGAGGGGCTTCATCACATTCTTGTCTCGTCTTTTCGTTTAACCGTATTACGTCTTGTATTTATAACAAATTGAAATCGCACACACACACAGAGTAGATGTCACACTATACATATAGCACCAAAAGCAAAATACAAAGAGAAAACCCGTTTAGCTCATGTGCCTTTTCTAAAGGTGAGCTCCAATCGAATCAAAGAATGCTACACTAACTTTATTTTCTTTAGACACGAATTGGTAAACCGTAGTTATGGAACACTCTGATCCTACCGTCCCAAGTTGCTGTCACAATCACAAGCCCCCAGAGGTGAGGCGTAGAAGCATTAATGTTCTGGCATACACTCCTCAAGAGCCTCAACTTGCATCTGATGCTGGCTGTTGCTGAAATCGCAGCTGCAGCCGCACCTGCTACTACGCCAAGCTTCTCCTCCGGCCACGTTGTTGCTCCTTTCATTGGCAATGGGAAATGAGCAAACGTTTTCTCTAAATCCGCAATGAATCTGCAGACATTGTCCTCTTTCCCCTGGCCTGGCCAAGGTATGGCAACAGAGACATTTTCTGAGAGAAACCCTTCATAAGACCTAATGGTTTTTGGTTTCTGAGAAGAAGATTTCATGTTGGGTTGAGAGTAGTCCCATACATGTATGCCTGAGTCCTCTATTGTTGAGACGATGTGTTTCCCATCCGACGTGAACAAAGCAGAGGTTGGGCTCAGTGTCGTCCTAAGACCTGAAGCTGCAAAAAACAAAATCAAACAAATTCACAAAAGCAGGAAGACAAGATTATTTGATAAGGACCTTTCTTAAGCGTGCAGATTGTATCCACTCCGCAGATTATACGGATCTGAGAATCGGCACAAGTAACCATTAGTTTGTCTGAATCACCAGGAAAAAACTGAAAACCACTGATTCTTTTGCTGGGAATTTTCTTCTTCCCATGTAAACTGATCTCTCTATCCACTTCCAGCTGGTTATCTGAAATGTGATGCAGATATCAAAACACAGATGATTCTAGTTTGGTAAGTAAAACGTACGTACCAACTGTATGGTAAAAGCGACATACACCAGTCATAGAACCTACGACTGCACCCTTAGCATCAGGGCGATAGCACACAGCTGTAACAATCTCTCTTATATCTGTATAGTCAACAACACGGAAATGCGACACATCCCATATACGCACTTTGCCATCAAGAGATCCGCTTATGAAGTAATTGTCGTTGACAGGATTGAATGCCACACAAGTCACTGTAAAAGGAAAGAGAGGTGCCTAAGTAGACATACGCACTGAGGAAGACACAAGGACAGAAGAAACTCACCAAAACTCTTATGTGAGAAAACTCTAATACATTCATCAGAAGTACCAACTCGCCATAAACGAACAGTCTCGTCCACAGAAGATGACAGTAAAAACTGCAGCACATTCACAAATTGTTAATACCATCTTACCATTTCCTATATAAGGTCTGGAAAGCGAATTTTACCCCTTTATCTGACCAAGAAAGATCCAAGATTTCACCCAAATGTCCCCGGAATTCATGTTCAGGTGTTTCAGATATAACAAAGACCCTTGAAGGCAACACAGCGCAAGCGGATTCTGACTTCTTCCTCAACAGTCTTCTACTCTTTTCAGTCTTGTCCTTGTCAATGTTTAAAGGCTCAATCTGTGAGCGATCATTCACTCCAAAGTAGACACAATTAGAGCCGGAATCAGAGTCGGCCATTTCAAACTGATTGTCTCTTCTCTCGTCCTCAGCTATGCTCCACACTCGCACAACAGAGTCCTCGCCAGCAGTGGCTAGGTACTTGCCATCATGAGAAAATTTCATCACTACAATGGATCCATCGTGTGCCGAGAAGTCTTGTCCGACGCATAGAGACGAGAGCTCCTTGAATTGCTTTTTAAAAGAGTGAACTCGAGTTAGTTGCCTCCTCCGGGTGGATGATTCATTTTGGTCAAGAACATGAGTTAATATACCCAGCTTCTTCAACCACCCTGCCTTTTTAGGAGATTCTTCGTAACGACTCAAGGGAGAGTTATGGAAATCTCCGTAGCTACTGGAGCCGGATTCACTCCATCCCTCGTTACTGATGCTACAGCTGTTGCTGGAATAATCCCTCGTCAAAAGAATCCGATCATCAGTGTTCTTGAATGATCCTCTGAAGCTAAATGCATCAGCTAATGATGAAGAAACAGAGGATCGATCAGAGGAGATAGATTCATTTGTCAACAACTCCTCCTCCTCCTCCTCGTGATCAGTTTCAGACACGGGGAGAAGATTGTCGGGGGGACAAGAATTAAGATCAAGATCAAGATCAAGGTCAACGTCTCTTTTCTTGAAACTAAAACCCATAGATTGAAAAAACTTGTGTCGACGGTTGGTAACACTCTCAGGATTCATAGTCCAGAGATCCAAATCAGCAGTATCTTCATCGGAGTTACAATCGGAAAGAGAAGAAACCTCTTCACGAGCATCGGAGAACCAATCTTCCTCTTCCTCATTCCCACGAGTACCCATCACCGTTTTGCTTCTTCTTCTGCCCAACCGAGAGACAGAAAAACAAATTCAGACATATATGTATATATATATTTAAAAGCAGAGACATTGGAACAAGAGTTTGTGGGAGACTTTACATTTCCTACTTTCAAAAACTATGGTCGAAGGAATGTGTTTAAAACCCTTTGACTAAAACCTTACATCGATCGATTCCATTCCTCTGTTTCACACCTTGTTAAAAAGAAAGAAGAAGGTTTGGTTTTTTTAAAGAGACAGAATTTCGGACCTTTTTTGTCGATTGTACGTTACAGGAGAAAAACGAAGATCCTTTCCTTTTTCCTCTCTCTCATTTATATATAATAAATTTGGAAACGGTCAACCAATCACACACACTTGCCTTTTTCAAAATGAAATTGATGAATTTTTCTCCATTCTGATTTGGTCATTTCTTTTGTTTTACTTATTGCTTATTGATCAATAGACAAATTCAGTCACTAGGCAAATCCTGACCGGTCATACGTGATCCAGCTACAACGGCTCATACAGATTTTTTTTTCTTTTTTTTTATCTTAGTGGTTGATCCGCGCTACGTGTAAAATGTATTACTTTTTTCGTTTTCATTCACTTTTTTGAATTTTTGTGATGTTATTTTAAAAGATCTATTATATATAGTCTATACGATTTATAAGATTTACTATTTCAAAGTGTATTGCAATTTTNTTGTTTTAAAATATCCATAATTATATACATCTCACGTCATTCTACCAATATTTTTAATCACACTATGTTAGTGTGCAATCCTGATTTTTTTTGCTTTAGTTGTTAGATATATTGATATGAATCTTGCTTCTTTTTAAAAAAAACATCTTATTCATTCACCACCAAACTCAATGAGTTCAAACAATAATAGAACTGAAGCAAAAAAAAAAAAAAAAACGGGGGAAAAGTAGAAAACACACAATCCTAACCATAAGGATATCTAGTGATTTACTCTTACTTCCTGTCGAAGTCAATCGTGAAGCCATGATGGACCTCCCAACGATAAATAAGATTGAAACCGACCGGTTCTCAACACACTCGTAGCTATATCTCGAGCTATACCATTAGNTTCTCAACACACTCGTAGCTATATCTCGAGCTATACCATTAGCATGGGGATGCAGCAGTTCAAAAGAGATCGATTGGAATTGAAGGCTAAGCTGATGAATACAATGCAATAGAAACCGATATTTAGGCCAATACAATACAACGCAATGATATGAATCTTGCTTATGT
>OVAP01004176.1:0-12791 GCA_900406295.1 Aurinia saxatilis | reverse complement strand
TAAAAAAAAAAAAAAAAAAAAATTCAGTATGACTTCCTAAATCAACCATTAAATTCATAATATCTCCGCTAAAAAAATTGAGATGATCAAATTACCAAACCTTAAAGTTCATAGTGATTGTAGTAATATTATAAATTTCAATTTCAATTTCAAATTTCCTAAGTAAAATATTGTGCCAAAACGTAAAATATAAATATTTGAGTGCATTTTCTATTCTATTTTTTGGTCGAAATGGTTAGTGTTTAAACTTTTACTACTTAATAAATAGAACAAAATACTATCATAATGTTATGAAAAAAAGTTGGATGAAAATTTTTACAGCACACAAAATTATAACACAACAACATATAGTTACAAATTAAAGCAGAAATGTAGAAAATCACATGTGATGTCTCTTTTCCAACAATCACATGAATTAAAAAAACGAAAACTAAAAACGTAAAAGCTTCACAAGATCAAACCAGCAAAAGTGGTTTCATACACAGGAAGTTCATCTCCGTACACATTATTATGATGATGATGATTATTATTCCCAACTAAATCAAGCTCAAACAAATCCGAACTCGAATCACTCGCAATATCATCATCTTCATCATCATAATCTTCAAACTCATTATTACTCTTGACCTTAAGATTCTTGTTATGATACTCTCTCAAAAACTCTCTCGCAATCTCCTCCACTGATCTTCTCCCACCATCTTCCACCACATTCTTCTTCACAGACTTTCTAACATAACCATCGAAATCTTCTTCGGGGACAATAACATTAACCGGTGAGAATCTAACACTTCGTTTGATACTACGATCAGAGGTTTTGTTCAGACAAGACCTCGAGAAAGAAGAAGCTGAAGAACAAGTAGATGGATGGTAATAATCTTTCTGTTTCTTAACGTAGACAGAATCATCGTAACTCGTCTTCCTCGGATAACACTTAACCGCATTGGACTGTTTAGAGTTGTTGGTAAACAAGGAATTGATGAAGCTCACGATTCTTCCTGCTGGTGAAGCTGGAGTTTTTGGTTTCTTGGGATTACTCGAGCTCTTTGTCGATCTCCTGGTTCTTGTAGTGTCCCAATTCTCGTCGTATCTTGTGATCTTGGGGACGTCTGAAGCGTAATCGTAGTCGTCGTAGACTCTGTTTTGGTGAAGCTCTGTTTTTCTTGGTTTGGTTTTGGAAGGACCGAAACATAACGGTCTCGAGGACGAAGAAGAAGAAGATGGTTTCTTGCCGTGAGTTAGTTCGGTGTCGGAAGATGAGAAGATGCTTGAGCTGGAATCAGAGGAAGAAGATACAGAACCGAAGAATCGATCTCGGTGGATTTTTCTGTCGGGGAGTGATTTTGTGACGGTGATGCTCTGTTTTTTAGGAACAGAGGAGGAGGAGAAAGATTGGGTTTTTTGGGTTTTGGGATCGATGGAATTGTAGATTTCATCGAGGAGAGTGGAAGAGAATGATGGGTTTCTGGATTTATGCATGATTTTTGTTGTAAGAAGAGACAAAAGAAGAAAGAGTTTTTTGTTTTGTGTTTTTTTCCTCGGAAGTTGTCTTATTGCAGAGAGAAGAAGAAGAAGACGACGAATATGAAGTTGGAGAGATGGAGAGAGATTGGGTTTATATATAAGTGGTGATCTCGGCGCGTGTTGCTCACGCTGGCTTGCCAGAGTTTATGGACCACACAACAAACAAAGAGCATACATACTTGAAGGTTTTTTTTATGTATGCATGTATCTTGTAACATATTGTCCAATTTAACCGTTTTATGTCATTTTCTTCATAATGTCAGGAACTCATGATTTCATATTGGATAGGCTGATCTCAAAAATGGGGTAGCAGATTATAATATTGGGTTCTCTCTAATGAAGTATATATTCATGAAAATTCGTTAACTCTAGTCAAATTTGGTTGGCAGTTATAAGAATTCAAGTATCTTTGGAAATGAATGGCTTGTATAGTTTGGATCGCCCAAACATATCATATCAGTATATCACTAGACCATCTAACGGTCGAGAGTCAAAAAAGTTACGTGTATAAACATAAAACAGGACAAAAACTAGGTTAACATGTTTTGATCTCCAATTTGAAGAGATTATAGATTTAGATTCGGAACGTTTAGTTAAAAAAAAGTATGAGAAATCATCTTCAAATATCATATGTTATAATAAAAATATTGCTCTTTTAGCTTTTTCTGGAAAATGTATGTGATTATAATCACGAGTGTAGGTGAGTTTTTGGGAAAAGGATGTCATTGGAATCAAAGTGTGATCTTGATTAATTAAACTGTTTATATATGTTTTAAAAATGTAAGCAAAAGAGTCTCCTAGACACCCACATTGGCCATTGGTTGGGTCGACAAAGACCGGTTAAGGTATTGTACTTGTTTTACATCTTTTTCAGTTCTCACATGCTTCTTTCCTTTCTTGTTCCTCCTCTGTTCCTCATTTCATCAACACTTATGTTTTCTTGTTTCTATTCTTACATCTTTGTCACACTTCGGCCGATGTTTTTTTTATTTTTTGTGATATCTCGTTATCACATTCAGTTTCTAAGAGATCCCCCCGTAAATATGGTTTTAAGTTGGACCATCTACACTTGTACAAAACACCTTCAAATCAAACAATAGATAGTACAAAATACAGAAACTAATGTAAAAACGACTTATTGTTTCTAGTTTCTATCATGTTGATACTAAAAAGGGTCAATACCTAGTGTTTTTATCTAGCATCATAGACTTATCATACAAATAAACTGTTGCTTTTAGCATTTCCAAATTTCGATCATAAGATATTAGAATATATATATTTAGTAGTATATAAACATGATAAATTAAAAATGTAAACAAAATATAATGCAACTGTAAGTTGATTGTTTCAGACACAACTTAATAATACATAGATAGCTTCTCTTGAGTTGTGTCTGCTTTCAATTTCGTTCTCATAATCCTTTTTTAATGAAACTAGTTTTGTTCTACTAGTTTTTTTTTTTATCTCAGAAGTCTCACATTTTCAAAACGCAAGTTTTCAAGTTTAGTTTTGTATTGCGTTAGGTTTGTAAGATAGTCGGAATTTATGGATGGATGGATGGTTATGGTTGATGTTGTAAAGTTTTATTGTTATGTTCAATAATAAAAGATGACAAAGAAGAGTAATTGAATTGTTTTCTTATTTATCCTGGCAAATGTTGAGTAAGTTAGTTGATGTTTTGGTAGACTGAAGTCACTGAAAATAAAAAGGAAGCTGTGCATGAGGCTAAAACAAATAGGCTTACTCATCATAAACTCTTGATCACCCACTAATGTATGTTAGAAAGTAGAAACTTTTGTATATTATAAGATTCATATTCATATGAGAATGTAGATGATGGACACAACTGTTAAAGAGAGTTATAGGGATGTGTGCGGAGAGAACAGAAAAAATAAAGGGTAAAGAAAGAAAATGGCACGGGGGAGTCAGAGATTGAGCTAGCTCAGGGAGAGACAATTAGAGCTGACACAAATTAAAGCTATAGATTCACGCGGTTAATCTCTCCTCACACACTGTGTTGTGTCTGTGTCCTCTCTTGGGGTCCCACACGTGACCTGGCACGTGAACCATACTCTGACATGGGGACCCTCACACGTGCGTGACGGACTCACCACACGCGTACGGCACCACCACCTTCTTTCACAGTATGGACCACTTTGGGCCACGTGTCTTCTGTCTCCATACTGCATTTTTTGTCGTTCGGTCATTTATCATCGAATCAACTAGAGCCTAGACAAAGTTTCATGTTGTCTCATTTTCATACTCTCTATTTTATCCACTTGCCTTTTGATCCAGTTTTGAAAGATGTTTCGAGGAAATGAGCGATTTAAGATGGTTATACCATCATCACATGCATTATGATTACAAGAACAAGGCATTGAAGTTTGTTATCACACGCTCATATTATGGTGATATATCATCTTAAGCAGGATTTACTTATTTTGTTCAACTTAAATACAAAGATCTGAGACCGATCAAGAAGTTATTAAGTAACCAAATTGCCTCACGTCAACTCACACAATCTCTCAGAAACAAAGACTTCAGATGTACAAATACTGCTGCATTCATTTAGAATTCAGGCGCTGTACGTCTACAAGCTGGTAAAGATCTCCCCGTCGCTGCTTATTCAATGGGAGGCTTGTCCTGTGATGGTTGATACCAAGGTTCGATTAGAGAATAAATCACAATGAAAATTACAGAGTTGGCATGGGTACCTTCGTTGTTCAAGGATAGAGTAATCAATCTCTGATATGATAATGGCCTCCTCGTGATCAGTCGTCGCTAGTACTTCTCCAAACTGTCGATTAGTATTTATGTTTACTAGTTTAGTGCTCAACTAAAGATTCATTACTAATCAAATAATTGGAAAATAAGTTTAGTGCTTACGGGGCCGACGAGTGTGGAATGCCCCCAAGCAGTGTAGCCAGCTCCTGAATCTCTGGCAGGTGAGCATGTCGCTACATATAGCTGCAGAAAATAGCATACATGGTTTAATCAACTGCTCCGTGACTTTGACAGAGTCATAAAATAAATCTCTCAGACAGCAGAAGAAAATACTTGTATTATTAACTCAAAGAGAAATTGAGGTTTCCATCAATTTATCAAGAAATTTCTAAAAAGAAAATTGCATTTCTGTTTGAGTTATCAAAACAAGTATTTAACTTGGTTCACGTACCTGATTATCCGTAGCCCTGAAATGGGACACAACAAATCAAGTAAGCGTTTCACCCATGGGCCATGACAATAACTAAGCCAAGTAAGTTTGATACAATAGTAGATTGTGAAATGTACCTTGCCCTTTGTAGTAATTCCCAATGCAACGGTCCAGTTGTCATGTTAAAGGCTCCTGGGTAGCACAACAAATGAGCCCCTGACATTAATAGAACAAACATGTCAGGTCTTTAACGCCAATGGACCTATAAGATGAGAGGAAGCAAGACGTTCATCTGGATAAAGAATATAATATAAAGACTCACCTCTAGCAGCATATATCATAGCTAACTCCTGGAACCGGATGTCATAACAGATGCCTATTCCAATACGCCCCACATCTACAACAACCAACAAAACCATTATTCCTCAGAGCTGCAACGTATCAGAGATTTCTTAAGTACTAGAAAATGATAGGTGATGATGCAAACGGTCCTACTATAAGTTCTCCGCCCCAGTCCAAACTATTGCAAGGTCTTTTAAAGCTAATTAATATTACTGGTGAACAAGTTCTCTTCTCTATGATCATTCACAAAAATTAGGCCAGCTTGAAAACTATTCATTTCACCATTGATCTAAGATGATCCTAAATCTGATTGAAGATTTAAATCCAGAATCCTAAGCCAATTTCTTTTCAGACACTAGAACAATAAGTTTACGTAATTTTCTGATTGTTTATGCATAGCCTGCCAAAGATATATGTAAAAACCAGATTAAAACCTGTGTCAACTATTGTTGGTGTCTCTCCAGCAGTAAGTGTTTTTGATTCCATAAAAGTAATCTTCCCAGGAATGTCTATATCGAATAAATGTATCTGTACGAAAAAACCGTCCACAGAAAATTAAGCACACAGTCAAGAACAATATATCCTAAAAACTGATCATACAAGCAGGCATGTGCAGAACATATAAGACTCCTGAAGGAAGAACTCAAGCCATAACATAATTTAACACATCATTCTTATCACTAATCACGTCTATGAAATCCCAACAGTCAATACTAACTATGTCTACTAAATCTCAAAGAGTTTTGAAGTGAGATTAGCATCCACTATCAAAGATTCTATGGAAGTTCAATATTTTCGTCTAAGGAAGTTTGAAATGAAACTTTTAGTCTCGAAAAACCTGACCTTTCGATGTTTAGCTTTGAGCTCTCCATCAGAACCGAAGACACAACAAGTATTATACAAACGATCACCAAACCTCTCAGGTATAGAGCCACCAATAATTGTAATCTTAAGACGTTTAGCAGCTTCAGAAAGCATTGCTGTCGAAGGTGAAGCATCACCTCCTGCATCAATATCCTCGGCATAAACCGGAAAACTATCGTTGGAATAAGGACTATTCCAAATCTCCTGAAAAAAACAAACCCATCAAAACAAAATCACTAGCTTATAAACTACAGGACTGATAAAAACTAAAGCTAAGAATCGAAAACTAACGGGTAAGAGAACAAGCTTAGCTCCTTTAGAAGCAGCTTCTTCAATAGCATTCTTAGCATGAGAAATGTTTCTCTTCTTGTCACCAGTCACAGAGAGCTGACACAATCCAATGTTGAACTACAGAAAAACAAAAGTCAATAAAATTGATCGAAACCCATGAAAGTTGGAAAGTAAAGAAACGAACTTTGGTCAACGGAGGAGCAGGGAGAGGAAGAGCAGAAGGAACTCGAGCTTGTTCAGGATTGAAAGAGGAAGCCATGGAGAAGATGGATCTTGAAGATGAGGAGTGATTAGTGATCGATCGGATAGATGGTAGCTTAGGGTTAGGGATGAAAACAGATTTGAAGGGGTAGAGAGGATTAGGGTTTAAAAGAAGAAGATGCTTGGAATTGAAGAGTGAAGATGAAACTGCTGACTTCATTTTCTGATTGATTGATGATGATGACACATTGACACATCTCTTCAAAAGCGTTGTTGGTTATGGCTGAACCGGCTTTTCTAGTGTGGGGTACATTGCAATTGAACCGCTTTTATTACCGGTTCAATGTTTTTTTTTTTTTAATGTCACATTCTTCTTTTATTCTTTCTTGTATTTTTCCTTTAGTAATAATATTTCATTGTCGATTAAATATTTTATTCACAATGAACAAGTAATCTTTTTTTTTTCATTTGAATTAGTAGAAAATTCAAATCATTTTTTTTGGGTTGATAGATATAATTCACACATATAATTTGTTTTTTATAACATAAAAAATTCAATTGTTCTACAATAATACGTTTTAAATTTATTGGATCATATAATAAAAACTGGATAACGATACGTGAATCACTTATAAAATTACAAATGGTGTAAAATTATAATACATTAATTTTTGTTTATCCATGCATACAATAAAGTTGAAAACTTAACAAGCTAATATGCATAATTTTTTTTTGTACACATTTCAAAAATATAGTAATTTTTTATATCTGACACAGTAATTTTTTCATCATTATAGAATATATTAATTTATAATTTCAATTGAAAATAGTCAATTTAATATCGTTATAAAATTTGAACTAATGTATATAACTGTTCTGGATGCAGATTTTTATAAAGAAGAAATATTGGATTGATGTTTATTTGAAGATGGCGAAATAAGACGAAAGTTACGTTTTCCTTAGCTTGTATGAACATATCTTTTTTTTAGAACTTGTGATTATTTCTTTTCTTCCATAATCTCAAATTGTAATGTAATAATGAAGTAGTTAGAAATTTGAACTAATCATGTACCAATACTTCGCCACAAAACTTTTTCAGATGTCTCTCATCTCTTAAAAATAGTGATCACAAACTGATTAGTTTTGAACTTCGGTGAGTCACTTATTTTCACTTCATACTTAAAAATGTTTTTTTTTTGTTAAAAAGGTAAATAAAAAATAAAATCGTATAGCAATCTGGATGGATGAAATTAAATCCTTAATTTATTATTATTATTTTTTTGTATGTCGGCAAAATTAAATCCTTAATATCCGAATCCGAAAGTTCAATACCGAAAAGGTGGGCCTGGTTATTCTTCATCAAAAAGCCCATATAAACATTAAAAGAAAAATCATAGAAGTGTTATCCACACCGTATTACACTTTCACAAAACCAGATCACTCAAGACGCTTCTGGAACAATACCGAACCGCTTCAAACTCAAAGTATATCACACACTTTCTCAACCTCTCTAGAAATTTCCGTTTGAGCTACTATATAAAGCGCTCACAAAACATTCATCAGATCAAAACAAAAACAGCAAGCAAGAATAAAAAAACAAGAATCGAGAAAAGCAAACACAACAAGAAGAATGGATTTCGGAAGGTTTCCAATAATCTCAATCCTGGAAGACATGTTCGAAGTCCCTGAAGATCACACCAACGAGAAGACACGCAACACTCCATCAAGAGCTTATGTCCGAGACGCGAAGGCCATGGCTGCCACACCAGCTGATGTGATCGAGCATCAGAACGCTTACGTCTTCGTGGTGGACATGCCTGGAATCAAAGGAGATGAGATCAAGGTGCAGATCGAGAACGAGAATGTGCTTGTGGTGAGTGGAGAGAGGCAGAGAGAGAAGAAAGAAAACGAAGATGTGAAGTATGTGAGGATGGAGAGGAGAATGGGTAAGTTTATGAGGAAGTTTCAGCTACCTGAGAATGCTGATTTGGACAAGATCTCTGCTGTTTGTCACGATGGTGTTTTGAAAGTTACTGTTCAAAAACTTCCTCCTCCTGAGCCTAAGAAGCCAAAGACTATTCAAGTGCAAGTTGCTTAGAGTTCTTGTGGGTTTGAGCTTTTGTTTTTGGTTGTGGTTTGAAGCTTGTTAATTTAGATGTAATGGGGGAATGTGAGAGTATCACCTCTGAGATGAAACAGAGGTGATAATAATGAGAGAAGTTTGTGCTTGTCTTTTGTTGATTTGTTCTTGTTGAATCTTTGAGTGAGCAATGTAACTGGTTCTTTTTACAGTTTTGGTTTTTCTCTCTGAATTCAATGGTGAATAGAGACAACCTAAATAAGTGAAAACCTTTTTGACCCTGGACTGTGTCCAATTCGAAATTGAAATTACGAAACTCCTAATATACGTTGCTTACTACACAAGATTCCCAATATTCTTTAGTCGCAAGAGGTTACATTTATATTTTCTTTTACACGAAACTTGTAGGATCCAACACTAATTGCCGTGTTTTGCAAATTCATGTCAATTTTTTGTTAATATGAAATCATCTGCTTTGGGTTAAGTATCTCAGGAAAATGTTTTTGTGTTCCTCGAGGTTTTATATCAGCTGAAGCCGGATTTGACTTCTGTATTTAATGTTACATGTTTTAAGTTTCCAGTAAGGAATTTTGGGTCGGTAGTCCAAATATTCCATCACTAGTTTCCATCAGTCTCCGTTATTTTCTGCCATTTCGTCTAAAGATAGTATCAGATGGTTTTTATACTTTTACGGATGGAGAAGAGGGTTGCTTGGGAAGAAAGGGTACAAAGGTGAATAGGGGCTTTTAAGGATTATCTTATCGAATTGGAAACCTTGGTGGTTCATAGCCAGTGACTGGAGTCTTCACACATTGTCATTTTTTTTCCTTTTTTTTTAGCTGTACACAATGATTCCCATACAATGTTGGTGTTAAGTCTAGCTAGGCCAGCAGAGACCAACAGTTGTTTACTTGACATTAGTATTTACTGAGACAGGACTATGAACACAATCCTTGCTCAGTTTCTTCTGTTTCGGATGCTCTACTCATACTCCTCCTCACTTTCGTACAATGCTTTATGCTCTACATTGGCATACCACATGAAATTGCATCTTCTCGGACATCACTTCTCTAATCAAATTCTGTAAAACATCCAATTTTTATTCTGTAATTAATGAATCTATACTTATGTTGTATTTTCCTGCAATCATTTTTGCTGTACTTTTTTCTTGCGTTGCAGATTTGTTTATCTCGTGACAAGTTTATTTATGTACGACATATTTAATTTACGTGTGATAGATTTTTTTTTCTATTGACGACAAATTTGTTTTTTTACGTCTCTTTATAGGCAGATTTTTAATAAAACATATTACTTTAATTACTGGAATAACATTTACGTGATGATAGACTTTTTTTTTACGTTGCCACATATTTTCTTTCATTCAAAAAGTGGACATCGTTTGATAGCAGATTTTTCTTCTTAAGTAACGGGAGACTTATTTCTTACTAGAATAGCACTTTCTTTGGCAACAGATTTTTCGTGACAAATTTTTTTAAGTATGTGGCAGATTTTTCGGCGACATATTTGTTTGATGTTATGACACTTATTAAATCATCGACGGATCAACTCGACAAAATTAGATCATTCTGAGTTTTTGTGGTTAAAACTTGTGGCAGATTTTTTTTATGCAATGGCAGATTTGTTACTGTAGATTTGTTACTGTAGACGCTTCCTCTTTTAGCGGTATTTCTTATTATTTTGTTTCTTCTTCAGCCTCCACACACAGAAATATATTTTTAGCTTCTTTTCTCTATTCATGGCTTCTTCTATGATTTTTTCATAGTCTTCTCCACTTCTTCATAGTCTAAACCGAATATACTCTTTTTTCTCATCCAGTCTCCTCTTTCTATTTCAGAGATCCAAACCAAATTTTTTTCTTCCATGGACCAAATTGTTCTTGTATGTGGTTCATGAATATTCGAGAAGAACAGATGGTTATTTGTGGCTGATCCGAAAAAAGGTTGTAAGATTCTCGTGGTGAATGATACAACTTGGTTTGATGATGTACTTAGGATCGTCCACGAAGATTGCAAGATGGAGAAGAAACGGTATGAAGTTTTGTTGAGTTACGTGTTCCCTAAGTAGAGGATGGCGAAGCTACCAAGAGATACACCTTCAGTCTTTGTTGGAAACTCTAGACAATTTCATGAGTTCATCTTCTAATGGAAATCATATCCGATTCGTCTTTGTGTGGAATTTAACGAGAAAGAGGTTAGTCAAATGAGTGAATATTTTTAGTGATGGAAGATCGATAAAACGTGAAAGAGAAGATATTTTCGACAATGGCAAAGATGAAGGAAGGTTTGGAGTTAATAATTTTGATATTTTAATAATTTAAATAATTTAAATAATCAAAAAGTAATTTTAAGATATATTTTTGGAGTTTTGGAGTTAATAATTTTGATGTTTTAATAATATAAATAATTTAACACCAATTAAAATTTAAATTATATATATTGTTTAAATGGCAAAAACTAGTCAAAATGACACATTTGTAATTATTATATTCAAAAGGGGTATTATGTTTTTTGGCAAAATATTTGTGTTATTCTAGTATACTCCACCTTGAATATGTTATTCTAGTAGTTTTTTATATAAATATGTGTTATTCTAGGTTGTTTCTCTTTATATATTACTAAGGTCTAATCAATATTTTCCATCTAATCCTTCTCGAGCCGAATTTTACCCCAAGATCAAACTTAAACCCAATTGAACTCTTATGGGCTATGGTCAAACTTGGACTTTGATACCATATTAAATTTAGTACATTTCCACGCTCAAACAAATAGACAATAAGTGGATTTATTATTATTATGTTGTATAGAGTACTTAAATCCTATCAATATTTTTTTTAAATGGGATACTTTAACAAAAGACATCTAAGGATCTAACCATCCTAATCTTAGATATATCTTATCCAACTTTTGAATTTTCAGCATCCACATCTATCATTGGAATAGTAGCACCTTCTGATGTTAATTGCTTGGTCTCTTTACTACCTCAAATCGCGCGTGGCAAACGATATTTGAATCTAGGGCTGGGCGTTCGGGTACCCGATCGGATTCGAATCGGTATTTCGGGTTTTCGGGTTTAAGGAAAATGGACCCAATCGGGTTATATAAAACATCGGGTCGGGTACGGTTTGGTTTCTGTCGGGTCCGGGTACTTCGATTATTATCCGAACTCCGAAATAACCGACATGTACCCGAAATAGTTCGGGTTATTGCATCCGAACTTAGCAATAAAAACCGAAACTCACACAAAATATCTGAAACAACAAAAGTAACACAAACTGACCAAACTAGAGTATCAAACAAACAAAGCAACATATAGTCTTCAACACCAAACAGAAATGCCAATTGTGAAACATAATTTGAAGTCTCAAAATGTGTTGTATAAAATGTCTTCCTCTTCCATATGATAAACTGCAATTTCCACCAATTCCTGCAATATAGAATTTGACAAGATAAATGATAAACCATTATAGTCTTATTCTAAAGACCTAACACGACATCAAGACACTACAAATTTGCACATACTCTTAAGTCCTCATGTACCTCATGGCCGAATTTGCTCCTAGCTTCCAAGCTTTGCTTATTGATCCAGGTTCATAGATTCAAACTCTGAAAAAGCATAAACTGAGCATTAGTAATCAAACAAATAATAAGTAACATTAACATAAACAAAAGAATAATTATTCACCTCTCTCAAGACCATCTTCAAACATAACATAAACAATGATTTGTGCATTTGTAAGCACATTTTCTTCAAACTTGATGTCTTGTTTCATCCACTATTTTGTACACATAAGTACCTCAACCATGTAGTGAGTTAAACAACTTCTGAATGGCTGTATAATTCTTCCAATAGTGCTAAAAGCACTCTCAGATGCAACAGAGGATACTTGTATAGCAAATAAATCTCTAGCCATCTTTGCCATAATGGGATACTTGCCACTGTTGAGTTTCTACCAATTCAACAGATCATTGTCCATCCCCTTCACCAAAGTCGGATTCTCTACCTTTTATCTCAAATAGGCATCCAACTCATTTATTTCTCTTACTCCAATCTCTATAAGCAATGAGTTGTACTTCTGCTCCAATGGGTTGAACCCATCACACAACTCATCCTCAAAAGAATCAAACATTACATCTAAAGCATGATCCTGAGAAGATTGAGTGGCTGTTTGAGAGGAAGACTGAGACTGGGAGTTTTGCACACCTGCATCTTGATTGTACGTATCACTATACTCCTTGAACATATCACGGAGAATGTTAATAACTTTTTCATATTGTGTGGGCAGGAATTCACACACAACCAAAAACTTGTCTAACGGAT
>OVAP01004175.1:0-15069 GCA_900406295.1 Aurinia saxatilis | reverse complement strand
CATCTTTATTTATATTTATTATTCTGATAAAATCATATTATTATTATAACAATTAACATTTTATCCCAAAAGAAAAGAGATTCCTAACCATTTCCTATATGGAATCGTATGTGGATTCTACTGTTATGCAGTCTGTTTCTCTAAAAAATCTTTCGAACATTTTCTTAGCCACGGTGAAATAAACTGGCCCATCTCTTCTTAATTGCTTTCGAATGTGGGTTTTCAAATATGATAATTGGGAAGCAAATGTGGTTGACCAATAACCCACTACTTGCATGTGTAGCTAACCGATGCATTTATTATTTTACACATTTTATACGGCAGTGACGAGGATACTTCATTCTGGCTCCATCTCAAAGGTAATGATGGACTCATGAGGGGACAGAAGTTTCAACTCATGTATATATATGCCCTCATGTAGGTAAATAGTGTTTCACTCCTTACTTGAAATGTCAATGTTAACCAAATTTTGGAAATTGGAGCATCCTATTCCTACCAACAAGACTAAATTTAGAAAACCATAACATTTCATTCACAATTTAATCTATCAAAAAGAAAACTTTAGTTGCAAAATGTAACAAAATGTTTTTTTTTTTTTAAGACTAGAAAACAACAAAAAAGGATGATGCAAATGTAGTAAAGGTAAGCAACTAAAATGGGTCCAATGAACCATAAGTTTGGGAAGATAGTAGTTAGTTCTCCTACTCCCAACTACATCCTCTTCAATGCTCTTCCTCTAATCTCATCTTCTTCTATCTCTCTACTATTAAAAAACTTAGCTTTCCTTCAATTTTCTCATCTGGGTTTTCCTCGTTTCCTCCGTCTTTAAGCCATGAAAGTCACCGTCGTCTCTCGCAGCGGCAGAGAAGTCCTTAAGTCTCCTCTTGACCTACCCGACTCCGTACTTTCTCCATCTCTCTCCTCTTTCTGTTTACTGGGTTTAGTTTTCAAATTCGAATTCAGGGTTTTGGTTTTTCCGCAATGGAGAAATATTGTGAATAAGATTGATAGATCTTTAAAGTTGCATTTTTGATTCGATTTTTGGTTTCTATTGTGTCTAGGCAACTGTTGCTGATCTGCAGGAAGCGTTTCATAAGAGAGGTAAAGTCTCCAAAGTTTTCATTTTTATTGAATTTAAGAATGTTGAGAGTAGATCCAATGTGATTATCAGATTAAGGGAATGTATAAGCTAGTGAATTCTTGGGCATTTGAGCTAATATGTTGTGTTCTGCTTCAGACTTTTGGTGTTTGTTGGGGTATGATCAACATCTGTGTGGAAGCTTATGGGTTACTTAGATTTGGGAATGTTCTGTGCTGATAATAAGGATTATGTAAGCTTGTGAAGCCAGTTTGAGGTTTTGGATTATCCGTTACAACCTTTCCTTGTTAATGGATCTGGCGCTTTTAGGCTCAAATGCTTTCACTTTAGACTGATCCTAAGTTAAGAACACTTTGGCATGACTTCCATAGCTTTATAAGATTTGATTGCCACTATCTGTGTAACTTGTGTGTCTCTATTATGATTTCACCATTAGCTCTTTTCCTTAGAAAGGCACTCTTCAAGCTTAATCTGGTGGAATTTTCTCTACGGTGTGATCTCGAAGTGTTTCGTTCACTTCTTTAATAGATTTACAAATGTATATATAGGTTATCTCCTTTTCTCTCATTTGGTGTTCAATTTTGTCTGATTTGGGTTTTGCTGTTTTTAACAGCTAAGAAGTTTTACCCGTCGAGGCAAAGACTGACTCTTCCTGTGGCTCCTGGATCGAAGGACAAACCTGTTGTTCTCAGCAGCAAGAAGTCACTCAAAGAGTACTGTGATGGAAACACTGACTCTTTAACTGTAGTCTTCAAAGACTTGGGGCCGCAAGTTTCCTACCGCACGCTCTTCTTCTTTGAGTATCTTGGCCCACTCTTGATATACCCGGTCTTTTACTACTTCCCTGTCTACAAATTCCTTGGCTATGGAGAGGACCGCGTGATCCATCCGGTCCAGACTTACGCTATGTACTACTGGTGCTTTCACTACTTGAAACGGATCTTAGAAACGTTTTTCGTCCATCGATTCAGCCATGCAACCTCTCCAATCGGAAACGTGTTCAGGAACTGTACTTACTACTGGAGCTTTGGTGCTTTCATCGCTTACTACGTCAACCATCCCTTGTACACACCAGTCAGTGACCTGCAGATGAAGATTGGTTTCGGATTTGGTTTAGTCTGCCAAGTCGCAAACTTTTACTGTCACATTTTGCTGAAGAATCTTAGGGACCCCAGTGGGTCTGGAGGCTACCAAATTCCACGCGGTTTCCTCTTCAACATTGTTACATGTGCTAATTACACGACCGAGATCTACCAGTGGCTAGGATTCAACATTGCTACTCAGACCATTGCAGGATACGTTTTCCTCACTGTTGCCGCTCTGATCATGACCAATTGGGCTCTTGGAAAACACAGTCGTCTGAGAAAGGTAACAAAAGCTTCTTCTTCCTCTTTTTTGGAGTCTATACGATTTTTGCCAGGATTGAAAAAGCTCAAACCTTTTGGCTTGCAGTTGTGGTTCTTACTGTGGATTTTTTATATTGGCATTTGCAGATATTTGATGGAAAAGATGGGAAACCAAAGTATCCAAGAAGATGGGTTATATTACCTCCATTCCTTTAGAAATCTCGCTTATCAGTCAAAACTCTTAATAAAGTTGAAAAAGAGATTTGAGAGACCTGTTATTCTGTATTTGTTATAACTTTTGCTCATTCCTTTTGTCTTGAACATGTTTCTTACGTTAGACATTTAGAAATGTGTCTTTAGTTGTTTCTCAAGCAAACCAAATCAAATCCTCCAGTGTTGGCATACTTTGTCAAAAACCTCTAATGTGATCAAATTCTCAACCTACCATTAATAATTAGGGAATACAATTCTAAGACAGCTTGTAGTTTGGTGGTTTTGTTACTGTGTTGTTGTCATCTACGTTCCCCTGAGTTCTATAAACATAACATCAAAAAGATGACAAAGGAAAACATAATAATAACATCAATATAGTTGTCTCAAAAGATTACCCGAAAATCTCGATTCATCAATCAGAAAAACTTTGCTAAACAATATTACCAGAAGAAAACACAAGCAAACGAAACTTTTACACAAAGACCAGAAGAACCCGGCGAGAGTCAGAGAGTCATCAATCTGAAGAAGTTTTACCCCATAGTTGATCAGAGAGTTGATCTCTCAAGACCGATGAAGCCTCATCGACAAGCTTGCAGCTTCGTTGCCTGTAATTCATGTCATGTTGGTGAGACAACATAAGATCATCCAAAGTTTGATCATCCATGTCGATTAGAATGTTGTGGAGCAAGCAACAGACGAATATTATCCGAGGTAGCCGGTTTCTATCAGGCATCCACATTATCCCGTTTATTATCCTCCACCTATCCTTAAGCCTCGACAATGCCATCTGCGCAACTTTTCTTGTCTCGGAGTGTCTTTTGTTGAACTCACTTTGAGGAAGCGACAGGGGTTTACCTTGATATGGAGTGAGAAGCCACTGAAGAAGAGGAAAACCCGAATCACCTACTATGTATTCTCTTAGCTCAGTTCTTTCTGAGAGCTGAAGCTTTTCTCCACTCAATCTCTTCCCTTTTTCCACAAGTTTGAAGAAACCTGAATTCTTAAGCACAACATCATCACTTAAACTTCCAGGCCAACCAGAGATTACATCGAGGAACCTCATGTCGGGGTCCACTACGGCCTGCAAAACCATGCTGAAGTTCTTTTCTCCATCCATCCAAACTTTGTTTGACGGTTCCACAGCAGGAAGGTTCATAACAATATGTGTTATGTCGATTGCGCCACAGCAGTTAGGAAGACCGGCGATTTTCTCAAACTTTGATTTTATTTCATCCAATTTCGAAGGCCATGAGAGATGCTGCAGCGCTCTCTCTTCCATTGATTCAACAAAGCGCCAAGTGATCTGAGAAACAGTTGACTGGTTCATCCCAAAAGCCTCTCCAATGACTGAGAGAGATTCACCGGAGCCAAGCCTCCTAAGCGCTACTGCAACACGGTCACTAACGGATAAAAGTTTCCCATTTGAGTCGTTGAAGTTCGAAGGCTTCGCTTTGAAATCTTCTTTCACCAGAGAGCAAATGTAGTCAAATGTCTTCCTTGACAATTTGAAAACTGACTCAAATGACTTTGGCTCCGCTGACCCCAAGAATGGACCTGAAATGGAAAGCAAAAAGCATGATATTCTCGTAGTAACTAGAAATTAACAACACACACAAGATCAAGCTTACTGCCCTTAAAAAAAGACGACACATTTTTATTGTAATGAAGTCTAAGCTTATGAAAAGAACTATGCAGATCCGTAACTACCAGAAGGACGCAAAAGCAGAAGAGCTAATCTGCACCTATCAAAATGGATATCATCAACTTACAAGAAGATCACATAAAGGAGAAACAATGAGAACATCACTGACACAAGTCTAGTCAAAGTCTGCTAATATCAAAGTCTTAAGACTCATATCAGGTAAATGCAAACTCAAAGTTGCTTGATTTAGAAGAATCTACTTCCAACTTCTATCTAGACGAACTCTCTGCAGCCTTATAAACAACTTCATCGCCACTTGAAACCCCTTTCATGAATCACACAGTTAACTCATAGTTTAGCCACCACATTGCAAAGAGAAGTTACAAATCCATATACAACCAAACCAATTCCAAGTATCTACAATACTAATTTCACTCTAGACATACATTACACAAACTATATCACACAACTATCCTCCAAAATTGCTAATATTCAACATTGAAACAGACAAGTTCCAAGAACTCAAGATACAACAATAAGCAGATAATGAGATCCAGAACAAGACAAACAAAAACGGTAATGCAGAAGCAAGAAAGCAAGAAGCTTTACATAAAAAAGCATACCAGAGATACGACTAGAGAATCCTTCCCACCAATTGGAGGAGTGAGAAGAGTCGTCGCTCTGAAGAGCAGCAGAGGAAGCAGCGGCGGATGCGGATGCAGCAGCAGCCAGCAAGACGTTCCGATCAACTTTCTTCTCTGCTACTCTCTTCTTCTTCTTTATCGCTTTGATTGGTCCCATTACACAATTTTCTTTAGGCTTCAATCGGAGAAGAAGAAAAGTGTTGTGCTTTTGGGGGTAGTTTCGTGCTTATTAAAGCATGCAATAGAGAAGAAGAGATTTATTCTTTTTTTTGGTTTGCCACTTGTGACTTGTGTTGTTGAATGTTGATGAACTATAGAGCCTTGGACCAAACTTATATAGATCTATGAATCTTGGGTTAAGGTGATAAAATGTAGACTCATATCCAATCAACAAGATTCTCTAACTAAGCCAATCAACTAAATTCTCTCATCAAGCGGTGGTGGTTTAATAGTCGAACATCCTTACTTCATTCTTTTCTCTTATCAAGTGGTGGTGGTTTAGTGGTCGAACACCATTACTTTATTCTTTATTAGGATTAAGATTAGGATTAGATTTCCGTCATGTCTTCCATTTGTTTGGTCGAAATAGTACCACGTTTCAAACTTATCGGATAACTAAGATTCGATTTTTATCACGATCAGTGATGCTATTTGACGGTTACACTTGCTTACCTATTGATTTGTTAAAAGTCTACCCTTGGTTGTAACTAAGAAAAAATAAATATGACAGAAACAGCATTGACTACATGTTCAATTGCAAGTGTAATAGTAGGAGCTAAGTACAGTTTTACTAGACAAAATAGTTCATGGAAATAAAAAAGAAAACTTTGACTGAAGAATAGACTTTGATGATAAGAAACAAAAGTTAAAAAAGAAACATTGTGTAAAAAAGCAACCATAAATTTATAGGAATACTAGTTTTATGTTTAGAGCATTCTATAATAAGATCATAAAATACAGAACAAAAATTTATGATTTTCTATCAGAGGACCAAAACTTCCACTCTCCTACCAATGGGTCTAAGTCCTAACATCTTCCTTTAATGTAAATGAAACATTTCGTTACAATGTTTATGCCGTCTTCGTGAAGCTTGTGGGATCAGCTCTATGTCTGCTGCTTCTTGGGGCAAGCTGATGAAAGGTGACCCCTTTCTCCACATTCGTAACAATTTCTCCTTTTGATCTTACCAACGCTAGCCGTGGGTGCTAAACTTTCATTAGTTCCAGTGGTGGCAGCAACAGAAATCGGATCAGTAGCATAGGTCTCGTCCATGTACGAACCGCTATAGTTCTCACTATATCCTGTTACCTGAATCGGCTCTGCCCCAATATTGTGGTGATCAAAACTTGCGTTTGTGTGATCAGTGTTTTGAAGCTTCTTGGGACAAGCTGTAGAAAGATGACCCTTTTCTCCACACTCGTAACAATTTCTCCTTTTGACCTTACCGGTGCTCGCAGAGAATCCTAAGGTTCCATTATCAGCTTCATTCGTAGCAGCATAAGTTTCATTCATGTATGAACCCCCATAGTTCTGTTGACGATCATAGCTTTGCATTGCAGGTCCTGTGTTAACAGTCTCTTGATCCAACTTTGTGTTGGCCTGATCAACAGCATTTTGAAGCTTCTTCGGGCAGGCTGTAGAAAGATGACCCTTTTCTCCACACTCGTAACAATTTCTTCTTTTTACCTTACCAGTGCTGACATTATTGGCTTCATTTGTAGCAGCATATGTCTCATTCATGTACGAACCCCCATAGTTATGTTGATGATCATAGCTTTGCATTGCTGGTCTTGTGTTAACAGTCTCTTGATCCGGCATTGTGTTGGCCTGATCAACAGCATTTTGAAGTTTCTTTGGACAGGCTGTAGAAAGATGACCCTTTTCTCCACACTCATAACAGCTCCTCCTTTTGACCTTACCACTGCTAACCGTGGCTGCAAAGTAGTTCCCATCATTAAAACCATTAGGCGCAGCTAAACCTGACACTGGATCAGTAGCAGCATAAGTCTCTCCCACGTTGTACGAATCAACATTGTTCGTTTCATCAGGTGTAGGATTAGTACTAATATCGCCTACTGGTCTCTCTTTCAAGGCACAGCATATCTTGATAGGTCTTCCACTAATAACATGCTGATCCAGCTTCAGAGCCATCGCGACAGATACGCTATCCTTGAAATCTACATGCGCATACCCTTTAAACTCCCCTGTTTCTTTGTTTTTGCCCAACCGCACTGAGTTTATGACGCAGTCAGAGAAGAGTTTTCGTATGTCACGCTCGGTTGTATCCCAGGCTAAATTCCCAATGTATACCCTGTTATAACCATCCACCATTTCAGGAACGAAGCCAGAAGACGTTCTTTTTCTGGGAACGGAAGGGGTAGTTTTCACATATTGCTGGGTCGTCAAATATCGATCACCCCTGGTAGTAAAGTTAAAACGGTTAATTAACAATATCTACTGTAAACAACAAAGTCCTAAAATAACACAGTCATGACAATAGATTACTTACATTGCAGCTCTATCAAAAGCCAAAGCACGTTTAGCCCCATCCTCAGTCTGTAAACGAAAAACATAAACCGGCGTCAATACATCTAGATAGTCCTTATACACATCTCCATCCACAAGTTCAAAACTTCAAAAGAACATTTTTTAATCTCTAAAACTGAAATGACACTAAATCCCCAAATGTGCAGCTTTTCAATCTCCTACAACATCACTCTACAGCAACATAATTCAATGTCTTCATCGAAAGACTTACATCAAAAGTGATGAAAGCAATCCCAGTAAATGCCCCATCCTCAGGACGCATCTTGCAATCAACTTTAGTGATAACACCACAGCTCCTAAAGTAGCTACGAATCTCATCTTCTGTACTTTGATAAGGAATACCCCCAACGTACACCTTCTTCGGAACAATCCCATCTTCTTCTTTACTGAATCAAACATGGCCAATACACAATCAATTTCACAAAATTTCTGAAACATAATCACAACATCAGAGCTTAGAAATGGAAGTCTACAACTTTACCTCTCTGTATCAACTTTAACTTCATCAACCTTAACCTTCTCTTCTACATTAACTTCCTCAACTTTCTTCACCTTTCTCTTCTTCTTCTTCTTCTTCTTCTTTTGTTTCTTCTTCTGGGTTTTTTCTCCATCTTCACCTAATTCCTCACTCTTCTTCTCAGTTTTTTCTCCTTCTTCTTCACCTAATTCATCTTCCTCCACAGACTCCTCTCTCTTCCTCTTCTTCCTCTCAGGTTTCTCCTCATTCTCTCTAGGGTTGATTCTGCGTTTCTCCCTCTTTGACAATCTGGGTTTGTGACTAGCTGAATCGAGAAGCTTTTTCAGAGACTGAGATTGAAAACTCGCGACGGCGGAATCTAGATTGGTTTCGGAAGCTGCTGTGACTGGTTGAGGTTTTGACAAATCTTCTCGAAGCTTCTGCTTCAGCTTCTTGTTCGACAGCACCATCTTCTTCTTCTTCTTCACTGATGATGGTGAGAGTCAAAACCGCCAAAAAAACCCTAATTGATGATTTTTGATACGACGAAGATATTGGGCTCTTACGAGTTGGGCTTCAGGTTTACAGTGGGCTATACTAAAACCAAAAATGATATTGCCTCCGTTTCATAATGTTTTGAAGGTTTTTTGGACTTTTAAAATCCTTATACAAAAATTAAAATATTTAATTAAAAAATAAAAAATTAAATCATTGTTAATTTTTTATTAAATAAAAAACAAAAAACTATATTTTTTATAAAAAATGTAAAAAAATTAAAATTGTCTTAATATGCGCACTTTTAACCAAAACATGGAGTGTATGATTAGAGATTATACCCAAAAAGGGGAAAAATTGCACAAATGTGTATGATTAGTGAATAATGTCAAACTTTTAAGTATTTTAACAACGTGAAATTTATTGACAGCAAAATTAACTTCATTTACTATGTGGTAGCCTCGTGGATATCTCTACAAATATTCACTGAATGTAATATACGTCCACTAGTTGGCAAAAACAAAAAAAATAATATAAATCCACGGATATATATATTCGAAATTTGATTTTAACTGAAATGTAAAAAAATTATATTCTAAAATGTTATACATAGACCATAATGTTTTGACAATGAATCATTTTTAACGGATGCCAAATTGTAAAAATTCTATTTATATATATAAATATGAATATATATATATATATATAATATTGTATATTGTATCCCACCTTGTGTTTGACACTTTGATTGATGCTAAAATTGTATCTCACATTCTATTATATTTGACATGCTACATTTGTTTTCTTTAATGTTGTATAGTTGTTAACTATTGTGGTAACCCTAAAATTTTATAAATATAATTTTTTGAGTTTTTTCTGAAAATACGATCCGCTTAACAGTTGAAACTTTTCAATTTGACAACAAAATTGGCATTGCAGTCTGCTCCTCGATAACACTCACCATCTCTAACATTTTTTACCTTAGCGCAGACGACATGTTAGTGCACATCAGCCCCACGTTCAGTATAACAATTGCTTCCTCTTTTGAGTAATTCGAACCTAACTTTGGATCACACTTTTTCATTGGGATAAAATGTGATATTGTTTACCCCATCAAGAAAGTTATCATAATGCTCACAATGAAAAGCGAAACAAGACTTTAAACATAATCTTAAAGAAAAATTGGTTGAGAATCAATATACAACCATGAAGAATGTTTTAAAAATCATTAGCCAAATCTACTACTAATAAAAATTCAAGGCTTAAGCTTTGGAGGCTATCTAGCTCAGATTAAGTTCTCCAATTATAATATGCAACGTGTATAGAAGAAAAAAACCCCAAAAAACAAAAATCCACCGCTTTTCTTTTTCATCGACCCAAAGAACCAAATACGGCAATAAGGTTGTCTAACTAATTATAAGTATCTTTGAAGACCAACGTATAGAAATATCTTTGAAGACCAACGTCTTAAAAAATTCATGTAATGGAAAATTATGTACATTTGGTCTTCAAAGATATAAAATGTAAAAATTGAATGTTGCATTATTTTTAAACCAAGTCAATATTTTGCATAAAAAAATTTGATGATTACATCAACTTCCATAACGGAAAAATAGCATAAAAAACCTTAAGAATTTTACACTAACATTCTAGACCATCAAAGGAACAAAGATAACACAACAAACCCTCGAACTTAGTTTTTTTTTTTTAATGTGCCATCATTTTATTTTACAGAACATTTAACTTTGTTAAGATTTATTCTGATAATTTTATTTTTATTGTAAGATTGTAGAGTGTATTGTCAGTGGTGAAAATTATTTTAGCAAAATGTAGGTTGACACTATACTGCCCGTTCCCAAGACAAAGATCCATAATACATGAAAAAAAATATTTGAGCCTTCTTGTGAAGTATAAAACTGGGAGACAATCCATCCATTGATAGGCTAGAGGTGTTGGACTTGGTGTAAAATACCTGGTCTTGGATTTGGTGTAAAATATCGGGTGTTGATTGTGAGTTTTTGTTTTAGTTTTTGGATTTTGTTTTTTCCAATAACTGATTTTAAATTAATCTAGTTTTCTTAAAATATAGGGAAACTAGTTTTTCAAGAGTTTTTATCATTTGTACACAAAAACCAAAAACTAACTTTTGTGAGTTTTTACGTTAGTTTTGTTTGTATATATATATATATATATATATATATATATATATATATATATATGCTGTAATTGTTATTTTAATTAACTGTTAATATCTTTATTGCTGTAATTTTTCTTACGTTAGTTTTGTTAGTGTAAATAATATTATGATTGAATGAATAATTAAGGAATACATGTACAGATATTTATACAATGAGGGAGACAGTAGGTATAATCTAAACATTAATTACATAATATATTCATAATCTCTACACGCCCCCTCAAGATGGAGGGACTTCAGTGACACCAATCTTGGAACTGGCGCGTAGGAACGGTGCGCGCGGTAGAGGTTTGGTAAGGGCATCCGCTAGCTGGTCATGTGTGGAAACATGTTGGACACGAAGCAAGCTGGCTTGTATTTGATTGCGAATGTAGTGATAATCCAAGGCGATATGTTTCATGCGTGAGTGAAAAACCGGATTGGCACTGAGGTATGTAGCACCCACATTATCACAGTAGACTACCGGAGCGGAAGGTAACGTAATGTGAAGCTCAGTGAGTAGATTACAGACCCACCAGAGTTCGGATGTAGCATTAGCAATGGCACAATATTCAGCTTCCGTGGAGGAACGAGCCACTCCCGTCTGTTTCTTGGAGGACCAAGAAATAGGATGTTGACCAAGATAGACGATGTAAGAGTTAGTCGAGATATAGTCATCCGTGTCACCAGCCCAATCAGCATCTGAGAAGGCATGAAGGGTGAGAGGATTCTTGGACCGAAGAAGAATGCCATGGGTCGATGTGCCCACCAGATACCGAAGGACTCTTTTGACGGCTTGCCAGTGATATGTGGTGGGTCGATGCATAAATTGTGATAATCGATTGACAGCGAAGGAGATATCCGGTCGAGTGAATGAGAGATACTGGAGGGAGCCAACAACCGTTCGATATTCAGTGGCATTGTCGAGCGGAGTACCGGCATGTAATGTGAGCTTCGGGGAAGACTGCATCGGTGTTGAGACTGCTTTAGCGCTGAGCATGTTCGTCTTAGCGAGGAGATCCAAAATGTATTTACGCTGCATCAAGTGCAAGCCTTGAGCCGTCCGTGTAACTTCTATACCCAGAAAATAACTGATGTCACCCATGTCTTTGACGGAGAAACGAGCAGAAAGTGACGATAAAACGTGCTGGACCATCTTAGAATTGTTGCCGGTGACGATGATATCATCAACATAGACCAAAACATAGATGAGAGTAGTACCACGAAGGAGAACAAACAGAGAGGCATCCGCTAGGCTGTTTTGAAAACCAAATTCAAGTAAATACGTTTTCAATTCCAAGTACCACGCGCGCGGGGCTTGTTTAAGGCCGTAGATAGCTTTGTTGAGGCGACACACGTGATGCGGGCGATCCTTGTCGACAAAGCCAGGTGGTTGGGATATATAGACTTCGTCCTTGAGAGTGCCTTGAAGGAAAGCGTTATTGACATCGAGTTGACGTATGGGCCATGAATGACTCTCTGCATATCCCAAAACAAGACGAATGGTAGTGGGTTTGACTACGGGACTGAATGTTTCCGAGTAGTCTAAACCATATTGTTGGGTATAACCTTTGGCGACCAAACGAGCTTTATACTTGTCAAGTGTACCGGTGGGTAGAAGCTTTGTTTTAAAAACCCAACGACATCCAACGACATGCTGAGATGGATGAGAAGGGACTAAATCCCATGAGTGATTCCGTATTTGTGAGTCGAATTCAGCGGACCTGGCTGGACGCCAATTAGGATCCTTTAAGGCTTGAATGTATGTCGCTGGTTCAGGGACAATACGACGGCTGAGAATGGCATTGAGGCTGTATTTTTTGTTGGGTTTGGTCGTGTTTGTTTTCGCTCGTGTGAGCATAGGGTGTGTGGATATAGGTTGAGGTGGTGGAGGAGGTATATGTGTGGTAATTGGATGTGATACAGAGGTGTTAGTGGGCAGAGGAATGGTCGACGATGAACTCTTTGTTATTGCACAAGGGAGTTGGGTAGTGGGCCTTTGGGTGGTGGGCTTTTCTGGTATGGGAGTTGGGTGAATTATTGGCCAGTGGGCCTTTGGCTTGTGGTTGTATTTAGAGAATGGTGAAGATGTGGGTTTTGGTGGGCCGGGCTAGGCCTGTTATATGAAGAAAAGGAAGGAGGAAGAGAAGATAATACCTGAGTTTGTCGTGGCGGAGAATGAAGAGGCGGACGCGTGATTAGTGACGATCGGTGAGCAAAATGGAGTGGTGGAGCTGCCGAGGAGAGAGGCAACGAGGCAGGCTCAGACGACGGCTGGTGAAGAATCTCGGTGGGGGGTACCACAACTTGCGGCCGGGAAAGTGAAGAGATGGTGGTCGGTGAGGCCGCCGAGGAGAGAGGCAACGAGGCAGGCACGGTCGATGAGGCAGGGGCAGACGACGGCTGGTGAAGAATCTCGGTGGGGGAGACCACAACTTGCTGCCGGGAAAGTGAAGAGATGGTGGTCGGTAGATTAGCGAAGGGATTGGTTCGAGATGTCGACGGTGCTTGGTGGAAGGGGAAACGGTCTTCAACAAAACCTACATGGCGAGAGACAAAGATGCGACCTGATTCCTTGTGGAGACAAAGGTACGCGCTCTGTGTGAGTGAGTAGCCAAGAAAAACGCAAGGCCACGAGCGATCGTCGAGCTTGTGACGCGCATAGGGACGGAGCCATGGGAAACAGGTACAACCAAACACACGTAACTTGATATAGTTTGGTGGAGTGCCAAACAATCTTAGATACGGCGATTGATTGTTCAATGTTGGTGTAGGTAGGCGATTAATGAGATACACGGCAGTGGCAAAAGCATAGGGCCAATATTCTTTAGGCATAGAGGCTTGAGACAGCAGAGTGAGACCAGTTTCCACAACATGCCGATGCTTTCTTTCGGATATACCATTGTGCTCCGGGGTATGAGGTGGTGATGTAAGGTGGGAGGTTCCAGTTGCTGAGAGAAAATGGCGAAGAGCGATGTATTCGCCACCATTATCAGAAAACAAAGTTCCAATTTTGGTATGAAAGTGATTTTCGACAATAGCTTTGTAAGCTATGAAGGTGTCTTTGACTTGAGCTTTGGTTTTCAGAGGATAGAGCCAAGTGTATCGAGTGAAATGATCCACAAGAACAAGGTAATATTTGGTGTTGTCTATGGAGAGGATAGGAGAAGTCCACACATCACTATATAGATATTGAAGAGGATATGTAGAGGTTATCGATGTTTGAGCAAAGGGAAGTTTGTGGGCTTTATTGATATAACAATCTGTGCAAGGCAGAGAATTGTTTGAAGTTTTGACAACAGGTAAGGAGAATTGAGAGATGACAGATTGCAAAATAGGAGATGATGGGTGGCCAAGCCGTGAGTGCCAAGAGGCTAGAGTCACTTTGGAGAGGGCGGACGTAAACAAGGCAGTTGCTGGAGTAGGAGAGACTGGCCATTCATAGAGCTCATTCTTGGTTTGGCCTTGAAGTAGAGGTACCCCCGACTTGAGATCCTTCACCTGAAAATGAGCAGGGAAGAATTCAATAGAAACTTCATTAGAGTTGCATAAACGGTAGACTGATAGAAGGTTTTTATGAATATCAGGTACACAAAGCACTTTATGGAGGAGGAGATTGCGTTGTAAAGAGGGAATAGTGGAAGAACCAGTATGTGTAATGCCAAGGCCCGAGCCATCGCCAATGAGGAGTTCCTCACCGCCATTATATGGCTGATGCAAAGCAAGATTGTTCAGGTCTGAGGTAATATGGTGAGTGGCACCGCTGTCTAGAATCCAATTGTTGGCAGTATAGGGAGTGTTCATAGCAAGATTAGCTCGAGGTTGCCATGGTGAGAATGGTGTAGCAGGTGGAGTTGCTGGAGGCATATTAGAGGAGACAGCTGACATGAGTTGTGGACAGCGGCGAGCACTATGACCAAAGACACCACATATCTGACATTTACCAAGATAGGGACGCGGAGTGTGTGGAGGAGTTTGATTGTGATTGGAGGAAGCAGGGGTTGATGGAGTCCAGTTTTGATTCTGGCGATTGTGGTGAGAGTTGGTGTGGCCTCGATTGGTGTTGTTGGAGCGAGACTGATTGTAATGCGGTTGATTAGAGCGGTTGTTACGAGTGTGTTGAGCGACATTAGCGGAGGCAGGAAGCAAGGAATGGGTCTGTTTGCTTAGGAGTTTGTATTCATATGTCCGAAGCTTTTCATGCACTTCGGTAAGGGAAGGTGTTTTGTCTCTGCCTTCTAGTTGATCAACAACAGAACGATATTCATCTGGAAGGCCTTCAAGAACAATTTCAAGTTGTTCTTCATCTTCTAGTGGCTTGCCAAGGTCTGCAAGATGATCTATACGAGTGGTAAGGCCCTGCAAGTATACATCAATATTGTTGTTACCTTTCTTCCACTGTTTGAGTTGATCACGCAGGTTGCGGATATGGCTACGACTGGGGTTGGCA
>OVAP01004174.1:0-15071 GCA_900406295.1 Aurinia saxatilis | reverse complement strand
CAAAAATTTAACTCTAAAACGACACTTATTGTGAAACGGAGGGAGTATATATTTATTAAGATAAAAACCGGTAAAATATGAGGTATATCAAAGTCCTTGATGAATCTCCTGTAGAAGCCGGCATGTCCAAGGAAACTTTGCACTTCTTTCACGTTCGTAGGAGGCTTGAGACTAATCATGACTGCAATCTTTGCTTTGTCCATTTCTGTACCATCTTTAGAGACCTTGTGATCGAGAACTATTCCATCATTCTCCATGAAGTGACATTCTTCCCAATTGAGTACCAAGTTCTTCTCTTCACATCGTTGTAGGACTTTGCAAAGATTGGCCAAACAGTCATCAAATGAAGAGCCGTAGACGGAGAAGTCATCCATAAAGACCTCCATAATGTCCTCAATCATGTCCGTGAAGATTGTCATCATACACCTTTGAAAAGTCGCAGGAGCATTACACAATCCAAATTGCATTCTACGATAAGCAAAAGTACCATAAAAACATGTGAAAGTGGTCTTCTTCTTGTCATCGGGATGGATTGGATTTGAAAGAACCCACTGTAGCCATCGAGGAAACAGTAGTAAGGATGGTTCGCTAATCTCTCTAGTATTTTATCGATGAAGGACAATGGGAAGTGATCCTTTCTTGTTGCAGCATTGAGCTTCTTGTAATCTATGCATATTCGATGTTCAGTGATGGTCCTTTGAGGTATGAGCTCGTCCTTATCGTTCTTCACAACAGTGATTCCTCCTTTCTTAGGCACAACATGAACCGGACTGACTCACAGACTGTCTGAAATTGCATAGATGATTCCAGCTTCAAGCAACTTCATTATCTCGTTTTTGACAACTTCCTTCAAGTTGGGATTCTACCTCCTTTAATGCTCAACTGATGACTTTGGGACTCCACATTTTTCAAAGTGGAAGTAATAATAACTGGAAAATAATTATTAGGACCTAGATATGCGTACCTTAGGCCTTTGGACAGAGGTTTGAGGTCCACATTTGGTGCTTTAGACTTATCCCACTCATTTAAAGATGCAATTTTCGTCGGAGTTTTGGACAGCACATCTTTGGACACCATTTTGCACATCTGGTCGCTAGATTCGAGCATTCTTGAGAACCCAAGTGTTACATCATCCAAGTGATAATATGTGTCACATCTTAAGGCATCTTCAAGCTCGTCTTTAAGCTCCATTCCCCATAGAGTTTCCTCTGCCAAATCAGAGAGAGTCTCCTCATAGAATGTTTGGCCATTGACCTTCGGACGCTTTATGAGCTTATTATGTAGAAGCGCATCTTGAATTCTCCAATGTTGAGGTCAATGATGCTCTCCTTGCAGTCAATCAAGGCTCCAGCAGTGGCTAAGAACGGCCGTCTAAGAATGAGAGGGTCCTTTGGCTCTTGATCGTACTTGAGGACTATGAAATCGGTGGGGATGTAGAATTTTCCCACACGGACAGGTACATCTTCAAGGATTCCTTCGGAATAACGGATTGAGCGATCGGCAAGCACGAATGACACCTTAGTCTCCTTGAAGTCCAGCATCACCATTCGTTTAGCAACTGAAAAAAAGACATCAAGATTACACCAGAGCCAAGATCACATAGAGAATTTTCAAAACGATATCCAAATTGACAAATCAAGCACAAAACTCCCTGGATCATCAAGCTTGGTTGGTATTTGATTGGTAAGGATTGTTGTGGCTCCCCTAGCTACTGCATAGATGCCTTGTTGAAGGCTACAATTTTTGAAGATGACCCGTTTGATGAACCTCTTGAAAAGAGGTGAAGTCTCGACTGTGTCAAGTAACGGAATCTCAATCTTCACTCTTGAAAGGATGAGACGACACATTTCATCTTTTCTCTCTCTTCTAGACTTCTTAGGGGAAATAGGGTAAGGCACCTTAGTCTGAGTAAGTTGTTTGGGATGTGTAAGAGGCTTAACGATCGGATTTAATGAAGAGGGGACCGAAGAAGACTGATTCTCCGTTGGATGCCGATCGACACCTTCAGATGTATCGATCGACACTCCCTTGTCTCGAGGCCTGTCTAAAGTTGGATCCCGACTGTTTTGTCGAGGAGAGCTCGACACATGTCCGTCTTGAGCGTCGATCCTAGTTGGTGTCGATCGACACTGTTGATTGTGTCGATCGACACTTCCTTCTGAAACAGAGTTTGTCATCTGTCTTCCCGTGTGGTGTCGATCGACACCAGGACAATGATCTGTGCTGGTCTTGGATTTTCTTCATCTTCGAGCTCCTCTTCCATATCTTCAAAGTGGATCACCTCCTCATCATCATGACGTTTACAGGGGTATCAACCAACTGTTTCCCACTCCTTAGAATCACAGCATTATAATTTTGCTTAGGATTTGTTCTTGTCTTGCCCGGTAAAAATCCCTTTTGTCTCCTCATTGATTCGGCCATTTGAGCCACTTGTAGATCAGTTTTCTTTTGATGTGCAGCTAGCTGTTCATACTTCCGTTGAGATTGGTGTAGAGATCATCAAGCTTTCCATTGAATCTCACCATCATCTTTTGTTGACCTTCAAGGATTTGCTCAAGCATTGTCTTTGTTTCGTTGTCTTGAGCCTTCAGAGAGTGGTATGATGTGTTGCCATAGTTCCTTCCTTCGCTTATTGTTTTCTGATATCCTCCATTAAACGGCTTGTTGTAGAAAGGCTTTTTGCTTGGAAACTTCTGCCCATAGTTGCCACCAACATAGTTCACATCTTCTTCTTCCACTTCTTCATTAGTGTCTTCAATTCCAGCAAAAAAAAAAAAAAAAAACACTCTTCTTGTTAATCTTCAACACGGGATCGAGCTTTTGATGCAATTCCTCGATCTTTTGAGCTTCAATGGTGTTAACTCTCTTGGTCCTATCATACTCCATCCATCTATTGTACGAGCTAGCAGCCAAATTCTCTATTAGCTTGTAAGCACCCTCCTTGGTTTGTGTCATACAGTCACCATTGCTGGCCGAGTTTAGTGCAGTCTTGTAATCCCAATTGACACCGTCATAGAAGAGGCCAAGTAGATGTTCATCGGTGTAGCCATGATGAGGATACTCCATCTTGTACTCCTTGAATCTTTCCCATGCCTCACAAAAAGATTCACCGGACAGTTGTTGAAAGCTGGTGATCCTATTCTTCAAAACCAATTTCTTAGCTTTTGTAAAGAAATGATCAAGGAAGGCTACTCTAATCTCTTATCAAGTGCGAAGAGATGCTGGTGGTAAAGCCTTGAGCCACTTCTCCGCCTTATCAGTAAGAGAGAAGGGAAAGAGCATGCACATGCTGTAGTCACTAAGAGCTCTATTGGTGATGGTGTTGCACATGCGTTCATAGTCATCGATATGGTCCATCGGATTCTCATGAACCTGGCCATGGAATCGATTCTGCTTCACCAAGGCAATCATCGGTGGTGTGACCTCATTGTTCTGACCAAGGACACGAGCAGGACAAATGGTTGCCCGGATAGAGTAGAAGGAATGTGGAGTATCAGACGATCCAATGGTAACTCCTTGTTGAGGATTAGTGCGCAGCTGCCTAAGTTCCTCATGCATCTTCCTCATCTCTTCAAGAAGGGCAGCATTGTTGTTGTTGTTGTTGTCTGGCATTGTTGTTGTTTTCGACTTAGGTAACCGGCTGTTCTTCTCGACTTTCTCTAGCTCAATGTGGTCTAAAAGCTCTTCGGAACTGTCACTCCTCAAGTGCATACACCTGAAACACAAAAGAGAAAATTCAAAAAGAGATTAGTTAGTAAATAGATAAAAAGAAAAATAAAATTAAAGAAAAATTGCAAATATAATAGAATTTGAAAAACTAGTATGCAAGTTTAATTGGTCCCCGGCAACGGTGCCAAAAACTTGATACACAAAGTTTTACCCTATGTATTTCTAACTGCAAGTGCACATCAACTAATCAGTTATAGTACTTAAGGATCGAATCCACAAGACCGAAATAAAATATGCAAACTAATTAAATAAATTCTAAATAAGTGCAAGGCAATAGTTTTTATGTTAACTACTGTAGGCAAACACTAAGTGATTTTTTAGGTGTTTTTGTCAATTTAAACAAACGCTAGGTCTTGGGAACTTCAACTAGACTCAATTATGAACCAAGCTACGGACATTGTCGATCGACACTGATGTGGTGTCGATCGATACCCTACGTACAAAATTATATAAACCTTAACTCTAGAACATGAACAATCTATCAAGCAAATCCAACTCTCGCTGAGACTTACTAACTTAATTTAAACCCTAGAAAGACCAACTCTCGCTGAGAAATCCTATGAAATTCAAATTAGCATTATCAAACCTATTCAATTTGTTCACTAGCAAATCTAAACCAAATTTCTTTGAGAGAAGATATCTAGCTCTCTTAGAATTGTTTCCAGCAATTTAATAGCACTCTCATGCATAATAAATTCCCTATAATCTAAACTCTAGATGGCCAACCTAAAGCATAGCATTAAGAACAATCTAAGAGAAGAGTTAAATCTTTGGTACATAATTTAAGCTATGGTAAACAGAAAATTATCATAGTTTAAGAACCCTAAACCTAACTAACAAACTACTCATGCATAACTAAGAAATTCATCATGCAAAATCAATGAAACAATAAACAGAATAATACTCAAATAGAAAGTAAAAGGGTTTAGAGAATTATTATCCCTTACAAACTCTACGAGAATAAGAATATTGTATGAGCCTAAACAATGGATGTAGAAAAGTATTTATAAGTTTCATGACGTATTTTAGAATTAGGGAATTAGTATAAAAGAATTTGGTAAAAAATCTTGATCTTGAGAAATTAGGAAACTTGGTGAATATCTGTGTGGTGTCGATCAACACCAGGGTGTCAATCGACACTCCTCTCTGAAATTGCCAAATTTCTTCGTTTCCTTTTTCGCCTCCCCAAGCTTGTTCCATTTTTGCTCCATAATTCTTATAGATCCTTCCAAAGCTCCAAAACTCGTTCATGCACCTAAAATGACTCTTTTGGACTCTAATACTAGTAATATATACTCTAAAATAAATATAAGTATAAGTTTATTATCATAAAACTGGTAAAATATGAGATATATCATGGTCTACGTTGAGCTCGTGGCATGTTGTATCCATATTGATGATGGGCATGTCTTCGGCCGCCCAACGAACGTGCCAATAGTTGCTTTAAGAATCTGGATGATCTGAGAGCGAAGGGGATTTTTGAGCTTGCTGCCGATTTCTACACATCGTTCAGGTTGGTCGTCGTCGATGCAAACTAACACTACAGATTCCTCGCCTTAAGGTTTGTCATTGGACTCCGCGATCAATACTTGCTATAAGGCAACTCACAGCTGTTCTTCATCGTCTTGATCAACCAGGCTTTTCTTCGCCTCAGCTTTTGGTTTATGATCAGTAACTGGTTGTCGAACTTGGTGCTCAATGAGGAGACACATCCTGGACTCTTTCTGGCTTCCGCTGATTGTTCTTACGCCTTGTGGAGTCGGGAAATTGATGCACACATGGTAGTGATACGGGACTGCCTTCATCGCGTTCATTCATGGAGTGCCAAGGATTAGGTTGTAGATGGTTGGGTGGTCGGCGATAGAAAAGTCGACTATTTTAGTTACACATAATGCTTGGACTGGTAACTTGATCATGCCTAGCGTCATTGGGGTTTTGCTAGAGAAACCGGTCAGTGTTTTCAGACTCGATGTGACTACTGATAGAGGGACATTCATCCACCGAAGAGTCTCACGAAAGATGACGTCCACCGTGCTCACAATATCGATTATGATCCTCGCTACCTCGTAATTGTTCATAACGATCTCGCCCACCAATGGGTCCTTGTGGGTTTAACTGATTCCCCTAGCGCCCCTTACCTCGAAGGAGATGTTGTGATCTGGTATCTCGTGACCTAGAGCTTGTCGTGAGAAGGCTTGTTGCTGGAAGGTTTTGATGGAAGATACTGTGTCGAAACAGTACTGAAATCCTCCCATGATCATGTTTATGTGAGGTCTTGGTCCTCGCTGATGATCCTCTCCGTCACCCTTATCGCGCTTAGCTTGATCTTTCGGCTGCTGCGCGGGACAAGGTTCTTCTTTTTTCGGCCTCGCGAAGTCTTTCACTCCGAAATTGCCGAGTTTCCCTTCAGCTAAGCACTGAGCAGGAGAGCTCTAAACACCTTACAATTTGCATTAATGTGCCATTTGGTCTAATGATGGACGTATAAAGCGTTTTCAACATAGTTGTTTTGGCGGAGCCACTGGTTGGAGCGACCGCCTCGGCAGCTCGTACGGGCTCCGCCTCGACCGCGACCTTGGCTGAAACCTCTGCCAGCCATTTCTTCAACGTAGTAGCACTCGTCAACATCGGATTGGTCGACGAGGTAATTGTGAGCACCCTCGAGAGAAGGTCCCTCGTGATTGATGTAACGGCCAGTCGCTGTTTTGGTTCGACTCGCAAGTTGAGATGAAGAAGGAGGCTGTCGGTTCGTCGAGCGTCCGTGCTTTACTTGGAGAGATAGCATCTCCTCCTCATATGCCATGTAGCCTAGTGCTCGTTGGAGAGCTTTCTGAATGGTCGCAACTGAATTGCGAGCCAAGGAACGTCGGAACTTCCCTATGAACTGTAGCGCCTGCTTCAAGGCCTCGAGAGAGGCCTCGTCGCCCATGCCGTCGACCTGAGTGGGGATAGCCTTGAACCAAATTATGAAATTGCGGAGTGACTCATTCTGACCCTGGCGGATGTTCCATATATCTTTTTTGGTTGGGTCTAATCTTCCCCACACAGCGTACTGTGCTAGGAACTTGCTTTGCAGCGTGTCAAAGTTCCCGATGGAATATTTGTCGAGCTTGATGAACCATCGCAGCATCAGTCCTTCCAGATGTTCGGCAAACCGAAGACAGAGTCCAACATCTCGCTGCCTTAGTGGGAATTTAGCTCAGTTCATGCGACGTGGAAGGCTGTGACATGAGCCTTAGGGTCGGTAAGGCCCTTGAAGATTGGGATCTTCATCTTTTCCTGATAGGGGATGTTTACCACCGTGATCTCGGGAGTGAACGGAGTGCGCCTGGCTTCTTCCAGCATGCGGTCAATTGCCAGAGTTTTTGACGTGGCGCGGTGGACCTGTGTCTGCATCATATTAACTTCATCATGGGTTCTGGCGATCATTACCAGCATCTCCTCGAATTCCACGCGGAGATCACGGTGTTTGTTCTCTCCATATAGATAATGGTCGTCATCCAGTAGCATCTCCTCGGTGACTTCGGCATCGCAGTCCGGACCTCGCTCGCCGTTATGGTCGAGCACGTCCTCGCCATTGGCTTTTGTCCTGGGCTCGTGATTAATACAAGTTCATACGTTGTCATCGCGATCTGGCCCGATATATTATGCTCGCCTGGGATTCAGTCCTTCTCACCTGGGAGTCGGGCCTCCTCGCCTAACATGAGGAGGTGGAGGAAGAGGCATGCCAGGCACGCGGTTAGTATTTGCGGGTGTACGGAAGCCTTTGCTGTAGAAATCCAAACGGTTCCGACTGTTACTCGGGACTTGCCGAGGAGGCTTGCGAGTTTCGCGAAGCTGGGTGGAGATGGTCGTAATCACACTTAGGATGCTGAGATTTGTCTCCTCTTGCCAAGCAGCTCTCGGCGTCAGGTCAGCTATGGTCACGGCGACAGCTTCAGGGTTGACTTTGGTATGAGCGACTTCGTGCTTGTCGGTGATGACTCGTGTGGGGGTGTGAACTGGAGCCGTGTCAGACTGCTGTCGATCCCCGGTAGGTTCACCGGTTGGGGTTCGTTCTTCGATAGCCATTCTCTTCGCTTAAGTGGTTTGTTTGCGGAAATGTCTTTGATTCCCCCCACAGTCGACGCCAAATTGTGTGGGTAAAAACTTACACAACCATTATTTGTTCAAGATTATTTTGGGGATCTCGAACTTGTAGATTCAAACACAAACAAAAGAGTAAGCGAAGAGCTTTATTGATTTGATTGAAGAGAAAAGTCTTTCGTAGCACAAGCTTTATGGTTTTTAGACTAGAAAGAGATGATCTAATAAGTTTAACCTAGCAAAGTTCATACAAGATTTTTGTCGACTTCGAGATAAGTTAAACTTCTAGATCCTCCCGTATCTTCCTGATTTCTCTTGCCTTTTCCATTCAAGTGGGCTCGCCATGTTCAGTCTTTGGGCCTAGCTAGGCTGAGCCTTTTGTCATCATGGGCATGATCACCATTTCACCACTGGATTTGATTAACCATTATGCCCAGATATATGTATTTAATGAGCTCGGTGTGTAAGTGTAAGTAAGAAGATGGGGCCGAGGTCTTGACTTATTTTCGACCTCAGCAAATATTAAATGAAGAGCAATCCATGGTCATGACTTAGTTGATGCCTTCGGCATTATGGATACAGACAAAGCCGAGGCCGTGTTTTAGTTGACGACCTCTGTGTTAAATGAAGACTTAGCCGAGGTGACGACTTTGTTGTCCACCTCGGTATTATTATATGGCCGAGGGCATGAATTAGTTGATAGCCTCAGCATTGCAAGCCAAGATATTGCCGAGGTCGTGTTTGGTGAGTGACCTCGGCATTACAAGGGAATGTCGTCTTGACCACTTCGTTGACTTGGTCATTCGGTTCAGGTAGTTAACCAGGAAATATAGCTGAATAACAAACTAACTAAATAATTTTCATGTTCATAATCATATCGTCACTTTTAAAATAAAACATTTATGTAGATTAATACAGTTAATCATAGTAGATGAATTATTTTCAGCAACCTATGTTAAATCATATATAATTAAAATTTAGTATTATGCTTGATTGTGGTTCTTATTTATTTATAAAATATAAGTTAATGAAAAATGTTATTTATATAAATAAAACAAATTTTATGTAGATAAAAACCTGCGCTAGGTATTAGCCTTCTATATCATAAGGGAAGGCATTGCCTCCAGGATTTGCCTCCTAATATTTATTTATTTCTCTTAGTTATTTATTGATGGATGGCTTTGACTACCCATAATTTACTCGCGGTTAATAGACTGCTTAGCTGCTAACGATTTATTTACTGTTCATTAATTACCATAATTTCATTATTTAATTTTTCTAATGTATAGTTATTATGTAATGAGATTTAGCAAAATATTTATGATTTTTTCTCAACTGATAAGTTTTATTTAGTTAATATTCTGATCAGTTTTATCTTTATTTCCAACGGTCACAAAGAAAATTTTCAAAAAAAAATTAATTTTAAAACGGCTACTTAACGGCTATAAACAATAATTTTTCAGCCTATAAATAGTCTAATATTTCATTCATCTTATTTAAAATCTTTATCTCCTCTCATATTAATTTTCTAAAAATTTTATTTACCGTTAAGAAAATGTTCGTCTGTTATTCATCATATCTGCATGTGTAATTTTTGTTTGTATATACGGTATCTTTGTTGGTGAAATTACTCCTGAAGAGTACACCACAAGTGTTGCTTAAATTATTTGCACATTAATGCTTCTTGTAATCGCCTTCATTATTAATATATCAGACACATTTTACACTAATAAATTTCTAATTGTGCTTTATGATTTTTGTTATAGGAAACAAATGACAAATATTGAGAAGCTTAAGATTCCGGCTCTCAGAGTTACTGGAGACAATTATATGTGATGGACCACAGAAGTTGAACTTCATCTAGAGTTTAAGGACTTGTTGAATACCATAAAAGAGGGAAATGAATCACTTGCTTCTCAAAAAGCAAAGGTGATAATTTTCCTAAAGAAAAATCTAAATGATATTCTGTTGTATGATTATGCACATATAAAAGACCTTGTGGAGTTGTTGAAAATTATCAAAGAAAGGTTTAATAACCAAAAGCAAATAACTCTTCCACATATTATGGATGAATGGGCAAATCTAAGCTTCCAGGATTTTGATGAAGTGGTTAAATATAATTCTGCCATAGTAAGAATAGTGTCCCCGTTGAAATATTGTGGTAAGCATATCAGTGATGAAGAAATGCTCAACAAAACTTACCTCACATTTCACAAGGAACACTATGTCTTACAAGAGAAATATCGGAATCAGGGATCTCAAAACATTTCTGAGCTGATGGTGGCACTTATGGTGGCAGAGCAAAATAATAAGCTCCTCATAAAAAAATCATAATGCTCGACCTACGGGAACCAAAGCATTCCTTGAAGTGAATGCAACAGAGGTGAAAAATCCGGAGAAATGGAGATGAAGAATATGGAGAGAGGAAAATCAAACATATAAGGGCCGTGGTCGTGGTTGTGGTCGTGGATTTTATCACGGACGTGGAAGATTTTATAACCCACAAGGAAGGGAGTCATATTAATGGGATCGATCTGAACAATCCCCCCAAGAGAAAGAGACCCAAGAAAACACTACCTAGAAGCGTGAGAACATATGTTACAGATGTGGAAATAAAGGACATTGGTTTCGAACGTGTCGAACCCCTCCAAACTTTTGTAAGTTGTACCAAGAGTCTATTAAAGGAAATGGGAAGGAAGTGAACCTCTTGGAACACTCAGAGGGTACAACTCATCTTGAGGCTTCCGACTTTATGGATGATGTCGACATGACCGCTCCAGATAACTAAAAGGCTTGTAACGAGACTATTGATAGTCTCCATCTATATTATAAATAATGTTGTGTGTTTCAATTGTTTGAGGAATAATGTTGTTTTTCACAACAAACTAATGTATAATTATTCTGTGTTTCTTCTCATATGTGAATGAAAATTACTTTCTTTTTATTAATGTTTTTATAATTAAAGAGATGACTTGCAATACAAGTAAGACGGTATGCAAAGAAAATGGTGGAGAAACTTGCATACCAAATAGTGGAACAACACACACTATCTTCAAACACAAGAAATACTTCTCTGATTTAAAACCAATGAGAAGTATTGTCAGTACAATATCGGGTCATGCAGACTTGATTGAAGCAACTGGTAAGGCCAACTTTATGTTGCTTAATGGAACGAAATTTTCAATAAACGATGCTTTATTTTCCCCAAATTCCAAAAGGAAATTACTAATTTACAATGACATATACACTCAAGGATTTGACATTTATTCCGTAACTGAATGGAAAGAAGTATATGTTCATAATTTCTGAGAAAACGGGAAAAATCAATTTTTAGAGAAAATATCAAAGCTTCCTTCTGGTTTGCATCACACTTATATAAATGTAATAGAATCACACCTTGTGATCAAAAGGAATCTAGAAGATTTCAGATTATGGCATGATCGCCTCGGCCATCCAGGCACTACGGTGATGCAGAGAATTATAGAGAACTCGCATGGACAACCATTGAAATTTCAAGAGATATACCAGGGAAATAAAACGACATGTACAACATGTTCTCTTGGAAAATTAATCATAAATCCATCTCCAAAAAAGATTGATAAAGAATCACTGAAGTTCCTGATTCAAGGTGACATTTGTGGACCAATACATCCACCATGTGGACCCTTTCACTATTTTATGGTATTGATTGACGCATCCAGTAGATGGTCACATGTTTGTCTGTTATCATCTCGAAACTTGGCATTTGCAAGATTTCTCACTCGGATAATAAAATTGAGAGCTCATTTCCTGATGATCCTATCAAGAAAGTCAGATTAGATAATGCTGGTGAATTCTTATCTCAGACATATGATGATTATTGCATGGTGACGGGGATTGATGTTGAACATCTTGTAGCTCATGTTCATACACAAAATGGTTTAGTTGAATCTCTAATAAAACATTTGCAATTGATTGCAAGGCCACTAATTATGAAATGAAAACTTCCAATCTCTGTATGGAAACATGCCATTTTCCATGCTGAAGTGCTTATCCGGATAAAACCAAGCGCATATCATAAATATTCTCTATTTCAGCTAGTGTTTCGCCATCAACCGAATGTTTCTCATTTAAGAACATTTGGTTATGCAGTGTATGTGCCAGTAGCACCACCACAACGTACAAAGATGGGACCACAAAGAAGGTTGAGAATATATGTTGGATATGATTCTCCATCATTATATGATACCTAGAACCTCAAATTGGTGATCTTTTTACAACACGCTTTGATGACTGTCATTTTAATGAAAGAATTCTCACCTAGGGGAGAAAAAAACAAGTAGGAAAGGATAACTAATGGAGTGTACCATCAAAATTATACCTTGATCCTCCTATAAAACAGTCAGAACAAGAAGTTCGACGAATTATGCATTCGCAGACTATAACAAATCAATTATCTGATGCATTTGCAGACACTAAGACAGTAACAAAATCACATATACATGCTACAAATACCCCTGCTCTGATTGAAATTCCAAAGGAGCAAGGGAAATTAGATGATTCGCGAGAATCTAAGACACGCTTGAAGCGTGGTAGACCAATTGGTTCTAAGGATAAAATCCTAGAAAACGAAATGAAACTAAAAAGGGTAAATGACCCTGAGATAACATAACAAAATATGTTTCGGAGGAAACAAATGACGAAACTAATGAAAATGTGGAGGAACAAGAATCCGAGGACAACCATGAGATTTTTATCAATTACATTTCCAATGGAAAGATATGGAATCAAGAAAAGATAAGTGATATTAATGATGTATTCTCGTACCATGTATCACAAGAAAAAAATGAGAAAAACAAATATCCAGACCAAATTATTTATTTGAATGCCAAAGAAGATACGACTCGATAAAATGGAAAGATGTAGTACAAGTTGAATTTGATTCCCTTAATAAGAGAAATGTGTTTGGACCTATTGCACTTACACCCGAAGATGTAAGACCAGTAGGATACAAATGGGTTTTTGTCAAAAAGAGAAATGAGAAAAATGAAGTTATGAGATATAAAACTCACCTTGTTGCTCAAGCGTTTTCTCAAAGACCATGAATTGATTATGAGGAAATATATTCTCATGTTTATGGATGCAATCACTTTTAGATTCTTGATAAGTCTAGCACTTAGTGAAAATCTTGAGATGCGTCTCATGTATGTTGTTAGAGCATATTTGTATGGATCGTTGGACACTGATATCTATATAAAAATCCCAGATGGATTTAAACCGTCAAAATAATTAAATTCCAAACCCAAAGAGTTGTGTGCAATAAAGTTGCAAAGATCATTATATGGGCTAAAGCAATATGGGCGTATGTGGTATAATCGTCTCAGTGAACATTTAATGAAAGAAGGATACGTAAATGATCTCATATGCCCTTGTGTTTTCATAAAACAAACATCTGGATTTGTGATTATCGCGGTGTATGATGATGATTTTAACATAATTGGAACTCAAGGGGAAATAAAAAAAGCAGCAAATTATTTGAAAGGAGAATTTGAAATGAAAGATCTCGGGCAGAAAAAATATTGTCTAGGCCTACAAATTGAGCATTCTCAAAAGGGTATATTTGAGCATCAATCCACATACACAAAACGAGTGTTAAAAAGATTCAACATGGATAAAGCAACCCTCTGAGTACTCTTATGGTCATAAGGTCACTTAATATTGAAAATGATCATTTTCGACCACATGAGGAGAATGAAGAAATACTCGGTCCTAAAGTACCATATTTAAGTGCAATCGGACCACTGATCTAAGATTGTACTCGATCTGATATTTCATTTGCTATCAATCTCTTAGCAAGATTTAGTTCGTCCCCTACGCAAAGACACTGGAATGAGATAAAACATGTCTTACGCGATCTTCGAGGGTTTACTGATCTAGGATTATTTTATGCTAAGAATTCAAACAATCAAGTGGTTAGTTTCACATATGCAGAATATTTATCAAATACAAAAATCTAGGTCAGACAGGGTATTTTCACAATTGGAGGCACCGTTATATCGTAGCGTTCTCAGAAACAAAGCTACTTCCTCAAATCATACTGAAATCATTGCGGTCCATGAGGCAAGCAGAGAATGCGTTTGGTTAAGGGTCATCAGTCAACATATTGAGTCAAGCAGTGGAATTCAAGCGGGTGTAGGACCAACCATCATATATGAAGATAATGATGCATGAGTCGCCCACATAAAGGAAAATTATATCAAAAGTGATAGAACCAAACACATTCCTCCAAGATTCTTCTCCTATACGCAAGAACTTAAAAAAAATAAAGACATCGAAGTAAGATACATCCAATTATGCAACAATGCTGCAGACCTATTCACAAAATCACTGCATACATTGGTGTTCAAAAAACATGTCTACGATATTGGAATGCGCCACCAATAAGACTTGTAAGTATTATTCTGTCCATCCGAAGAAGGGTTTGCGTAGTTCTACTTTTTTTACCTTACTATAGTTATTTTCACTGGATTTTTCTGTAAGATTTTAACGAGACAACATAAGACGCAATACGAGATTCATAGTAATATTGGTGTCGAAGGAGAGTCTTATGCAGTTAAAGTCACGAAAAGCATAAAACAACATGCACCATTACGTTCAGCCAATTAAATTTTATCATATAGACCCCACAATTATATACACTCATATTACTTTTTATCTGTTTATCACTATATAAACGAACGACATATTCATTCAATTGTACTACAGAAAATTCACTTTCTATTTAAGAGGGTATAATATTTTCATCCTTTTTCAATTTTTTATCTCCACCGTAATATATAAATTCGGATCTTATGCTAAATTTCACTAACCGATTCAGCCTAAAAACTAATTAACCATAAATAAATTTGTAGTTTGTTATGAAATTTCTAACACAAGAATATTAAGTATTATTTTAACCTACGATATTAAATTTTGTACGCATGCTTCTTCATACGTCAAGTCATGATTTGGAAGATAGCGAGTACACAGTAGAGGTTTCGTGATATCAAATTTCAATTTGAATTTTTATCCAAACTTTTCTTAGACAAGCCTTATTCTCAACGACGGCCGCAAAATGAATTAATTAACCACATGTTTGAAATTAAGAACCACAAAAGAAAAACTGTCTTAATCAGTCCGGATTTTATACGCAAACGGATAACAAGCATGTTCACTCCACCATCCAACAATGTGTAGGAAATCTGACCTACCTAACCACTTAGGGACTATCAGGTTTC
>OVAP01004173.1:3866-15074 GCA_900406295.1 Aurinia saxatilis | reverse complement strand
TTAATAACAAAAAATTCGTCTTCCTCATCGACTGTTTCGGTGAATATATGTATTTATTGAATATTCTATCATATAAAATTAAGCCCTATTATAAGGTTTTACTTTTCTATGTAAATGTCACGTATGTCTATAATAACGATCACATTATTCACTAGTACTCTCAGGCTAGGTATTTTGCGTACCATANTCTATTATTCACAACAACGATCACATTATTCACTAGTACTCTCAGGCTAGGTATTTTGCGTACCATATGCAATTGCAGATAATAAATAAGAATGTAGAAACTATATTATATGAATATAGGTATATTTATAAGATACTACAAGTTATAAATACGTAGAAAGGGGGTCAAGTTGGGGTCACTTTACAGAGCCATACGTAGTGGAAATACATCTGAATCCAGCTCATTGTAACCACTGCCTTTTATTTAATAATATCTCTTTAAAAATTTTATTTTATCTCCTCATAAGTTTAAAGAAACAATAACAATAATTCGTATATAAAAATATATTTTCTGAATGAAATAAAAAAAATGCGTAAAAAGTGGAAGATGAGTTTGGTGTTTCAGACAGAAAACAAACTGCCAGTAAGATTGTCCATTCTCCTATTAATGTTTTGTTTATGTCTAAACAAAACATCTCCATAACTTAAATGTGTTTGCTTTTTAAATTGTTTGTACATTTATGTTTCTCCTTTTTCCTTTTATTTTTCATGATCATGAATAACCACACAGATTCAGAATACAAATGCCAAAATCTCGCAGAGTTTTAATAATTATATATTTTTAACTAAACAGATTATGACGATATTAAATGTTCTGCTAAGAAATCATATGATTAGTTGAAGAAAGTATTTTTATTCATGTTTAGTGATTTCACAATCATAGGTTCTCTTGACTTGTTCTTTTTTTCTTTTTTAATAACTGCGAAATATCTCACAATTGTAACGTAGAATTGCATAAAATATGTTAATTGTTATTTCCTCTATTACTGAACTGAAAGAATCATCAAAAGACGATAAATACAATCACAGAATTAATAAGTTCATCACTGTAACTTGTAACACTACAAGAATAATGTAATATAGCAACCAAAATTGGTACANTTAGGCGTGATAATTTTGACATTTATGTTACCAATTTAATGTAAAGTTTTACGTTACTTAGCTTGACTTGTCTCGTGTACAAGTGTTATAAAAACGATAAAATAGAAAAACGGGAAAAGAAAATCAGTGGTTGGATTTTTACAAAAAAAAAAAAAAAAAAAAAAAAAAANTGTCTCGTGTACAAGTGTGTCTACCAACGGAAAACAAGTTTATCTTTACATGATATATGTTATAAAAACGATAAAATAGAAAAACGGGAAAAGAAAATCAGTGGTTGGAGAAGAAACAACAAAATATTCCACGTAAAAAATTCAAAATAAAGACATGCATTATTATTACATATTATTAGGCACCGGAATATTTCAATATGTCATTAAATAAGGTAGGTCATAAGCTAACTAAATCATGTCTCTACTTGCTTTTTCTCATAAATGCTTTGATATCCGCCTAATAACCATAATATAAACTTGCGACATTTATCTAACTCTTCGTCTAATTTAATACCGTAATTTGATGTTACATCAATACTTCCACATATACCATTACTTAATGCCCACACCGTTGTGTATCTCTCAAATATAAATACTTTCATCAATTGTACTATATTGCATGAAAAAATCTGGTCTGATAAGTAATTATTACCGTTCTTATACAAAATATACCGTTTTACACTTATTAATCATAAAATAATATCGAAAATAAATTCAGTTTCCCCCCATAGACCACTATTCTTTCTCATTTTTCGATACTTTTTCAAAGATACGTACATAAAATTAACTATAAAATTTTAATTCAAAATCAATGGAGAAGATTGATATAATTTTTTTTATAGATATTTTCATATCTGATGTGTGTTATTTTTATAGGTGTTATCAAGATAATGGTGTATTTAGTTATTAATTACGATAATATCTCGTTCTATAATAAATTTCAAAATTAAACGATTAAACTAATTTCAGATTGAATGACTTTAAGATTATATCTCACTCATATTCATTTTGAACTATATTATTTTAATTTGGATGGAAACGTCTTTATATATCATTTTAAATTTTTCATCTTTTTTATATCTAACATTCTTCACAATTCTATTCGTTAATTTGTTTTATTGTGTTGTATTACTAACCGAATCTATGGACTTAACCACATATACCCATTTTTTATCTTATTAATCACATATATCTACATTCTTTTCTTTTAGTTATTTTTATTGTAAAAAGTTTAAAATACTCCTATTTAAATATTAACTATTTATGGGGTTTTAAGATTTAGGATATAGAGTTTAGAGTTTAAAAATCTTAAACCCTAAAATCCTAACCCCTAAAAAGTCTTTTCACCCCTAATAAACCATAACCTTCTAAAATATAAATCATAAATCCTACCAATTAAACTCTAATAGTTATTAAAAATTAAACCCTAAATTTATAAGAGTTTAACTCTAAATCCTAAACCATACGTAAATCATAAACTCTACAATTTTACTAAACCCTAAATCCTAAAATTCTAAACCCTAACAAATATATTATTTATAATAAAAAAAAAAAATATAGTTATATATAATTAATAACTATATAAAATTAAGTATATTTATCATTCTCCCGGATTTATTAAGGCATTCCAATTTAGATGTGATTTTGATTTAAATGCAGATACAATGTAATTTGGNAAAAAAAAATATAGTTATATATAATTAATAACTATATAAAATTAGGTATATTTATCATTCTCCCGGATTTATTAAGGCATTCCAATTTAGATGTGATTTTGATTTAAATGCAGATACAATGTAATTTGGATGTGGTGCGGTTTAATCATGATTATAAGGTCAACATTTTGGAGGGGGGTAAAAAGGTAAATTAACAGTAAATGTATGCGGTTTGATCCAGCGGCGGTGAGAAGCTAACGTGGACCCACAAGACCCGAATATTATCTCTATCGTCTCTATCTGCAGCTGTTCTTTCTGATTACCTTTGATTTTTTTATTTTTTTTGTCCCTTTAATAATATAAACGTAAAAAGCATCCATTATGATGTCAATCATTTTGAAAGATTAATGTAATAATATTCTTAGGCTTCTCACACAGCTCACCTTATACTATAGCCTATAAATTTATTGTTATTTGTTTCAATACAAATCATCATTGTAGTAACTAAACATAAAAAAGTCTCTCCAATAATTAAAAAAAGACGTGTAATAGATAACTTTTTCTAAGTTAATTCACAAGTGGCAAAGTGGGACAGTTAAAGAATCCTCCAATTATTATATATCCACGTTAAAATTCAACATTTAATAATTATATTGGAAACAATACAATATATGGAAATGTTGTTTGCAAAACTAAAAAATGTTTCATTTTCAGTATTATTCGGTTTCTGATTATGTTGAGTTTCTGAATATTTATTGCCGAAAAATCTGATCAATCATTAATCAAATGTTACGGTGAACAAAGAGACACCTAATTTTATAAGGCTAATCAAATAAAATATACAATAAAAATTTAAATTATTATTTTTGTTTGTGCCAAAACTTTCTTATAAGCAATGAGAAGATTCCCAAACTAANCTTTCTTATAAGCAATGAGAAGATTCCCAAACTAAAAAGACAGAAGGAAAGCGAAAAAAGTTCTCCTTTTAAGTCCCACTCCTCTTTTTTTTGTAATATAGAAAAAATATATTACAATATAAATATCACGTAACAAAAAAAAAAGTATTATATTTATAAAATCTAGATAAATGGTCCATCCCACCCAATTAAATACCCCTAAGATAATAAAATCACAATAGAAAAAAAATAGAAAAAAATATCAAAATTCAACTACAACCTTCTTCTTGTTCTCTTCAAAGTCTCTTTGAGAGAATCTAAATTCAAGTTTTTGAGTATGTCAGGTAACTCTTCTGGACTGTTAGATAGTTCGGGAGGCGGCGGTCCAGGCGGTTCGGGGGAGGAGGAGAAAGATATAAAGGTGGAGGAAACCGGTGAAGGAGGCGGTGGTGGTGGTGGAGGTAACCGGTGGCCTAGACCGGAGACTTTAGCTTTGTTGAGAATACGTTCTGAGATGGATAAAGCCTTTCGTGATTCTACTCTTAAAGCTCCCTTATGGGAAGAAATCTCCAGGTTCATTTTTTATTATATAACTATATGTTACATGCATATTTATATATTGAAACATTCAAACAAATATCTTATGATCTTTTATGGTCATGTTTTAACTTTTATTATGTGATCATATTTTTTTGGTATTTCATTTGAATATTCCTATGATTCTATTTATGTTTATAGGAATGTAAAACTTTGATTACATATAAGCTTTAAAAAAGAAGTTTAGATGTAGTTTTGTTTCGTAATTATGTGTTTATTGAGTTGATGATATGATTAGGAAAATGATGGAGCTTGGTTTTAAGAGAAGTGCAAAGAAATGTAAGGAGAAGTTTGAGAATGTGTACAAGTATCACAAGCGTACCAAAGAAGGTCGTACCGGGAAATCTGAAGGCAAGACTTACCGGTTTTTCGAAGAGTTAGAAGCTTTCGAGACTCTCAATGTCTATTCAACTGAACCTCAGTCGCAACCTGCGAAATCTCCTCCAGTTACCACGGTTGTGACCGCGGCTACAAACACTTCTTTGATACCTTGGATTGGTTCTAACAATCCATCAACAGAAAAGAGTTCTTCGCCGTTGAAACTTCATCCTCAAGTTAGTGTGAAACCCATCATCACAAACCCTACCTTCCCCGCCAAGCAACCGTCTCCTCCTCCTACAATGTCTTTCCCTTTTTATGGCAACAACAATATTACTACTACTGGTGGTACTGGTCATCAGCAGCAGCAAAGTTCGAATGATTTGATGAACAATGTTTCATCGCTTAATCTTTTTTCGAGCTCGACTTCTTCATCTACTGCTTCTGATGAGGAAGAAGATCATCATCAAGAAAAGAGATCAAGAAAGAAGAGGAAGTATTGGAAAGGATTGTTTACGAAATTAACAAAAGAGTTGATGGAGAAACAAGAGAGGATGCAAAAAAGGTTCTTGGAAACATTGGAGAGTCGCGAAAAAGAGAGGATCTCNAGGTTCTTGGAAACATTGGAGAGTCGCGAAAAAGAGAGGATCTCAAGAGAAGAAGCTTGGAGAGGCCAAGAGATTGCAAGAATCAATAGAGAACATGAAATATTAATGCACGAGAGGTCGAATTCAGCAGCTAAAGACGCCGCAATCATATCTTTCTTACACAAAATCTCAGGAGGGNCAAGAGAAGAAGCTTGGAGAGGCCAAGAGATTGCAAGAATCAATAGAGAACACGAAATATTAATGCATGAGAGGTCGAATTCAGCAGCTAAAGACGCCGCAATCATATCTTTCTTACACAAAATCTCAGGAGGGCAACAACAACAACAACAACAACAACAACAACCGCAATATCAACCGCAGCAGAATCATCATAAACCATCACAAAGGAAACTATATCAAAGTGAAAACTCAATAACATTTGAGTGTAAAGAGACAAGACCGGTTCTACTTGATACAACAATAAAGATGGGGAACTACGAAACCAACCATTTGGTATCACCTAGTTCTTCAAGATGGCCTAAAACCGAGGTCGAGGCCTTAATAAGGATCAGGNCTTTCTTACACAAAATCTCAGGAGGGCAACAACAACAACAACAACAACAACAACAACCGCAATATCAACCGCAGCAGAATCATCATAAACCATCACAAAGGAAACTATATCAAAGTGAAAACTCAATAACATTTGAGAGTAAAGATACAAGACCGGTTCTACTTGATACAACAATAAAGATGGGGAACTACGAAACCAACCATTTGGTATCACCTAGTTCTTCAAGATGGCCTAAAACTGAGGTTGAGGCCTTAATAAGGATCAGGAAAAATCTTGAAGCTAACTATCAAGAAAATGGTACTAAAGGGCCATTATGGGAAGAGATCTCTTCAGGGATGAGAAGATTAGGATACAATCGAAGCGCGAAGCGATGTAAAGAGAAGTGGGAGAACATAAACAAGTACTTCAAGAAAGTTAAAGAAAGCAACAAGAAACGTCCTCTTGATTCCAAGACATGCCCTTATTTCCACCAGCTCGAAGCTCTGTACAATGAGAGGAACAAGAATGGGGCATCACCAACATTGCCTCTAATGGTGACTCCGCAGAGACAGTTGCTTCACTCACAAGAAACACAGATTGAGTTTGAGACAACTACTGATCCAAGGGACAAAGTTGGTAATAAAGAAGAGNTGACTCCGCAGAGACAGTTGCTTCACTCACAAGAAACACAGATTGAGTTTGACACAACTACTGATCCAAGGGACAAAGTTGGTAATAAAGAAGAGGAAGAAGGAGATAGTGAAGAAGATGATTACGAAGATGAAGAAGAAGAAGGAGAAGGAGACAATGACACAAGTGAGTTCGAGATTGTGTTGAACAAAACATCTTCACCTATGGACATGAACAATAATATTTTTACCTAAGTGGTTTGTTGTAACTATTTGTATACATTTTAATTTCTGCTAAACCACACAATGGTGTGGGAAAAAAAAAACACATACAACAAATGTAAGTAAATGGCATCATTTTTTTAGTTATTACTATTCCATGATATTTAAATAAAACAATCATAATTCTAAATTTGTATTTCTTCCATTCCATAAAAATAATTTTTTTTAAAACATGTGTTTCATTAAAATGAAGTTGTTAAGTTTTTATGCATTTTCTATTAATTAATAAGATAATGTTTTTGTTTCTGATATACGATAAATTGTTGATTTTAGAAAAAATAATTAATTATGATTGGTTTTGAGTCATAGAAAATTATTTAGTGTTGAAAGATAATGTATTTGTTATAACATATTAGTTTTTTCATATGCGTGTTAAACTAAAAAAATCGATCATTTAGCAGGGATGGAGTACATAAGATCTAAAAATAGTATTAGAACCTCCTATATGGAAACAATTTTGGATATTTTCAGTCAACTGATTTTGAGTCGGAATCTAGGAAAATATGATTAAACACATAGAATCTAGAAATTCGATGATAATAATAACTAGTAAGTGATGAAATTAATTGGCACAAATGGTTGGGAGAAGCCAAAGGGTATTCAAGCATCCATCTATATCTATGGGTACCCGACACACCTAATAAAATTATGGACCTACAAATTCAAATTGGGTCGTCGTTTTCATCATTTTTTTTGTTTCTCTTATTTGTTTTGAAAATTATCTCAAATTTTAACATTTTGCTTTTTATATCACATTCTACATTTCTAATATATAAGTTTTTCCTTGAATCATGTATATAAACAAAAGTATCGTCCGTGTGGTAGATGGAATTGGTGCGTTTCTTTCTGTAATATGTGCCTACATGCCACGAGGTGGACCCAAATAATACACGTTACATTCCAATTAGTATAGTAATTTGAACCAAAAGACTATCATTTTTTTTGTTTCTATATAATTTTGTAAGGTCAAGTTGATTAATGATAAAAAAAAGCATATGTAAAAAATATGTATGTTCTGTATCAAAATAATAGACTTTGCTCATCAACGCCATGAGAAATCATCTGCTAAAACTTCTTTTATGTGTCCCCCCCATAAAATGTTGATCTTTGTCGTGTCAAAACAAGAGTAAAAGCTAACTTTGATGTTATGCTTTGCACACAAACTCATTTTTCNTGCCACGAGGTGGACCCAAATAATACACGTTACATTCCAATTAGTATAGTAATTTGAACCAAAAGACTATCATTTTTTTGTTTCTATATAATTTTGTAAGGTCAAGTTGATTAATGATAAAAAGCATATGTAAAATATATGTATGTTCTGTATCAAAATAATAGACTTTGCTCATCAACGCCATGAGAAATCATCTGCCTAAAACTTCTTTTATGTGTCCCCCCATAAAATGTTGACCTTTGTCGTGTCAAAACAAGAGTAAAAGCTAACTTTGATGTTATGCTTTGCACACAAACTCATTTTAAAAAAAAAACCATTTATAGCAAAAAGAATCATTTTCTTTTTGGATATATCACTTTCTCTTTAGTCAATAAAAGGAAAATGTTCAATAATGTGTCATGAACTGTGTAATTAAGATTAGAAGATAATTGTATTTTCCGTGATGCTGAAGAACTCATCCATATCAAGTAGTCAAAGTCACTTATCCTCAATATCTACTCTACTTCTTTTTCCACAAAGTGAATATTAACTTTAAATTTTATTAACAAATTTCATTTGGCATGTTGAAATAATATCACAATTTAAATATATTAGAAAATTTGGTGAATGAAGTACTCGATAATTAAATTTATTTTGATGGTGTTAGGCATGTATTAAAATTTTGGATCACCTCTAAATTACCACAAATTAACATATATATTTAGTGAGTAAAATTATCTATTTATTTTTATTTTTTCAGTTAGAAATTAAAAATGACCTTACGTTTTAAATTTATAAAAAAAATAATAGACATGCTATTTAACAACTACAGTTATCTANATGTATTAAAATTTTGGATCACCTCTAAATTACCACAAATTAACATATATATATTTAGTGAGTAAAATTATCTATTTATTTTTATTTTTTCAGTTAGAAATTAAAAATGAGCTTACGTTTTAAATTTATAAAAAAAATAATAGACATGCTATTTAACAACTACAGTTATCTAAAAAAATAGTCGAATGGTAAAAACTCGAATTATTAGCTTACCTCTCCCCATAAGAAAAGAAACTTTACGCAAAATTAAAAATATGCTCTGATGCATGATATGAATATAAAAAACTTAGTGTTTGGGTCGTCATCATTGTTTTAGCCTCTCAAAAAATAAAGAAGAGAGATGCAAATAAAACATTTATGGAAAAGAAAAAGAAGAAGATTCCGTTCCTAATAAGTAGCCACCATTCTTTCTCCCATCTCATTTCCCCCTTTTACATTCCCACTTCTCTTCATTTCTAATTTTTCTACTTTCACTTTTTATTTATTTGTCAGTCTATAATTTTTTACTAAACAGTACAGTAATATGTTTAAAACTGAATTCAAATACCAATGGTGATACAATGAATTAATGACGATACTATATATCAATCTATTTAGTTACGTAATTTTGTGTTCTAATAGTAAAATATTATTTTATTGTTTGAAAATAACAGCTAAATTATGTTTGGTGGGTTTTGAAAAGTAAATAATAAATGTTGACAAAAAAAATGATTGGAGAACATTATTTTGAGAAACAGGGATAAAATGATGTCCACTTGTTGGATTGCTTTTGATAGAGGTAGTTGCTCGGTGCCACAAATTGTTCGAATTCATTACAGATCTATGGTCTATAATCATAATCTTGTTATACGCATTACAAACTTTTCCTGGTATATTCTTGCAGTAATGATGACTCATCAGAACGAATAATCTTATACATTTGTTGAAAAAGAGAAAAAAATTAGTTAACGAAAACAATTTAGTACTAAAGAATAAAGGGCTTTAATGCATAGGTTATTTTCATTGTACATTTGATTTTCTGAACCAAATCATCGAAACAATCTCAACGTGGACAAATTTTACTAGTCCAAATATTTTTAAACCGACTCGGGACTAAGTCAAAAATTACATCACAACTCTATGTAATGTACACACCATATGAAACTGATATTTAGTAGGTCGGTTTGCGAATATTAATTATTACCCACACAATGAAATTGAAAATCCGATCCAAAATAAAATATCTTGAATAATTGCAAAGTAACATCCAATAAACACATACGATAATTTATGGACGTTAAAAACACTATTTCATACATCAAATTTCTACATCCGTGGACTGGCAATTTCAATTTTCAATATATATTTTTCAACATGTCCTTTTCGTGTACTTTAAAGTCTACTTATTGCCTTGTTTAATCATTTTGTATTAGTTTAATAGAATGAGATAATGTTCTCTCTTTAAACAAAATAAAAATTCAACGGTACAAACTGAGAGTTGCTTATGCTAAGAAGATACTTTCACAGAAAAAGAAAAACGTAAACAGAATATTTTGTGATTGTTTTAGAATCCAAATAAAGAATAACACTGACCAAACAAATTAAAGTGGCTTCATAGTATAGTCACATATATTATAATGTAAGAGATGAAAGAGAAGACTATGGTGTTCTTTTCTTAGAAGGTTAGGCAAGAGGTTATATAGATTCATGTCTAGGTTTTAAGGAGTTGTCATAAACAAATAGTAATAATAAAGTTTATATTCTTTTTCAATGTGAATATGTAACACACACACCAAATGAGGAGTAAAAACAGCTCTTAACCAATCAGGCACAAAAATATATGTCTTGACATAAAGTACAAAGTAAATATGCTATTAACAAACTAATTAGTGATGGTACAATGGTTGAGAAAATCATTACATTTGTTAAATGATTATGGTTTGAATAATTTACTGCAGTTAATAATCAAGTTCTACCGTAAATTTCCTCAACAACAACTATTAATTGGGTTTTCAATTGAAAATCATTTATCATTTATCATTCAGTTGAAAGACATTTATACTATATATCTTTTCGGATGTATGATATAATGTATTATAACACATTCTCTTTCGATGCAACAATTTGCACACACACATTCGTTAATTTTGATATCGTTAATTTTGATATCGTATTCAATTTTATGAGTTTCCAACTTAAAATCAATATAATTTACCTACAAAATATATTAGGGATAACCTATCTCCAATTACGTGGAACTAACAATACTAATACCAACAATTTCATAAACCTCGCTAATTAGTTTTAATTTCGCTACATAAAATTCTCAGCTAGACATGTGATAGAACTGGACTAAAATCTATCATTATTAACCGCATCTTAATCTTTTATTATGTTTTTTAACATGTACCGCATCTTAATTTTATAGTACAAGTTGTACAACTACACAAGTCTACCTTACTTAACGTAGAAACCAAGTTGGGATGGAAAAGATGCTCCTCATTTGTTAATGTACAAAATAAATATGACATAACATCTTGAACTATTCATGAATAAAACCAAACTAAACTATAGTTTTGATCGAGTTTGGTCTGATTTCATTTCAATCACATATATATATAT
>OVAP01004172.1:0-13943 GCA_900406295.1 Aurinia saxatilis | reverse complement strand
TATCGAAGACGAAGCATAAATGGAGTGAGAGTGGCAACAAATTCCAGAAACAAGCCAAACCCACGACGGATAATCATAATGAGATGATGAAGATAGATTTGAGCTCGATTTCGAAGCTTGAAGTTCGGAACTTGAAGCGGAAACTAGTCTCCGAGCTAGACGAAGTCAGGACCTTACTCAAACGGCTCGAGCCAGTGTCTGTGTCTAACAAGAAGGTGAAAACTAACAAGGGACCTGCTCCTGCTGATAAAGGTACGGTTCAGATTCTGAACAAGTGTAACAATTTGCTCAACAAGTTGATGAAGCATAAGTCTGGATGGATTTTCAATTCGCCTGTTGATGTTAAGACCCTTGGTTTACATGATTACCACACTATTGTTACCAAGCCTATGGATTTGGGTACAATCAAGGCTAAGTTGAGTAAGAGCTTCTATGGTTCCCCTTTGGAGTTTGCTGCGGATGTTAGGCTTACTTTTACCAATGCTATGTTGTATAATCCCAAAGGGCATGATGTGTATCTCATTGCTGAGTTTTTGTTGAAAATGTTTGAGGAGAAATGGGCGCCGCTTGACAAGCAGTATCAGGCGCTTATTAGGAAGCAACAGCCGCCAGTCCGTGATATCGATTTCCGTGCTCCTCTTCCAACAAACTTTGCTTATGTTGAGCCGTTACCATTACGTGCTCCTACACCTACACCTTCCCCATCTCCTCCACGTCCTCCTACGGTACTTGAAAATAGGACTTTGGAGAGAGCAGAGTCTATGACAAACCCAGTGGAACCTGTAATGCTACCTGTTTCTCCTAAGAAGCCTGTACAAGTAGAAGCGGCATCTGGAAATCAGGGCTTGACGTTTGATGAGAAGCGGAGGCTTAGTGAAGACCTTCAGGATTTACCTTACGACAAGCTAGAGACGGTTGTTGAGATTATAAAGAAGAGTAATCCGGAACTTGCTCAACAAGATGATGAAATTGAGCTAGATATTGATAGTCTTGATCTTGAAACACTCTGGGAGCTCTACAGATATGTGACCGAATACAAGGAGAGCTCGACCAAGAAAAATGAGGATCAGGGAATGGGAGTAGCAAGGGATGCGGAATCTGTTCACAATAGTATCCAAGAACTGGTGAGAGCAAAAAACTAATTGTCACTCACTCCTCTTGCTTTTACAGTATTCANAAAATACTAATTGTCACTCACTTCTCTTGCTTTTACAGTATTCACTGGTACTCAGGCTAACAATATCCTGTTTCTTATTTCTTGTTCACAGAACACTCTAGTAACTGCCCACGAATCCAAAAAAGTCTCACAAATAGGTGAATTCTAGTTCATAAGATCATATTAAACTATGCTATACTAGTCATTTTAACCCCACGNACTGGTACTCAGGCTAACAATATCCTGTTTCTTATTTCTTGTTCACAGAACAATCTAGTAACTGGCCACGAATCCAAAAAAGTCTCACAAATAGGTGAAATTCTAGTTCATAAGATCGTATTAAACTATGCTATATTAGTCATTTTAACCCCACTNATAAGATCATATTAAACTATGCTATACTAGTCATTTTAACCCCACTGCAACAACTCTACTTTAATTTTGTTTATGACATTTTAGGTCATGCAGCATCTTCTGTTCAACAAGAAGTAAATGCTGGTGGATCAAGTTGTTCTAACAGTTCTAGTAGTGGCTCAGGCTCGTGTTCTAGTGGTAAATGTTGAAACTGATTTACCGGTTTTTTCCTTATCGACATCACATTTCCAGACCAAGTTTACTCACATTGCTCTTTCATTATGCAGATTCTGACAANGTAGTGGCTCAGGCTCGTGTTCTAGTGGTAAATGTTGAAACTGATTTACCGGGTTTTTCCTTATCTACATCACATTTCCAGACCAAGTTTACTCACATTGCTCTTTCATTATGCAGATTCTGACAATGAGAGCTCAGGGCATCGATCTGATACTGGTAATTAACCAAGATTGTGAAAGTACTTAGCATAGGTGGTCGCCATCATGTAGTCGATTTTAAACTTTGTGCTTTCAATAGCAAATCTAGATGGCTTGTTTTCCAACGTTCTCCACGATTGGATTGTTTTGTATTAGTAGGCTTCTTTTGCTAACTGTACAGAACAGTAAACATTTCAAGTCTTTATTTCGAGCGTAGCATCAATTACAGAGGCTTGTTCTGTACTTGTTAATTGTTTCATAGTTGTTCTCCTATTGCCCATTAAGATATCTTCAGTGACCAGTCGTGCTGGGCAAGATCGGAAAATAGTTTGTCCTTAATTTGAAAGTGTTAAATCCAAACCGAAACCTTCATCACTATTTTAGACCAATCAACAAAAAGGACATGCTACCTACTGTACCAAGGCCACCAACTGGTGGTTAACATGAAACGAAGTCATTGCTTGTATGTGAAGATAATTCGATTCTTTCAGGCACCCAACACACATTCATGATCTCAACAGCAAGAATAAGAAGTTTCCAAAACGAACAAATTCTTCCTTTGAATCTGTTTCAAATGTTGATGCAAACTTCTGCAGATTCGCGGATTATTCAATCTATCTTCCAGGTTGTGCTTGTTAGTTTCCTAGTTCTAGGATCCGCAAGATGGGTCCTTGATGAACTCAAGAGCAACGAGAGTCGGATATTCCAACTGTATGGCTCCAGACAGAAACAGGCCGTGTTTGTTACCAAGGAAGATCAGCTTGATGAGAGTTGCAATGTTTTTGAAGGACAATGGGTTTGGGACAATGTTACTTACCCTCTTTATACAGAGCAGAGCTGTCCTTATTTGGTCAAGCAAACAACATGTCAACGAAATGGACGTCCTGACTCTTATTACCAGAACTGGAGATGGCAACCGAGGTCATGCGACTTGCCTAGGTAAGAAAGAAAACGCAAGTGTTCATTCATGCTCTCAGAGAATTTTAAAAATCTCTGTCATGTTTCAGGTTCAATGCTCTGAAACTGTTGGATGTATTGAGAGACAAAAGAGTGATGTTCATCGGCGACTCAGTGCAAAGAAGCACGTTCGAGTCAATGATCTGTATGGTGCAATCAGTTATTCCTGACAACAAGAAGTCCTTTCACAGGATTCCTCCTATGAAAATCTTCAAAGCTGAGGTACATAATAAACTCTCATCTCCCAAGTATAAGAGCCAAAGATGGTTTCTTATATTAAAAGTGTATTTGCAAATTTAATAAGGAATACAATGCCTCCATCGAGTATTACTGGGCACCCTTCATCGTGGAATCAATTTCAGATCATGCAACTAATCATACAGTACACCAAAGGTTGGTTAACCTTGATGCCATTGAAAAACATAGTAAAAGCTGGGAAGGTGTTGATGTTCTAGTCTTTGAGAGCTATGTGTGGTGGATGCATCAACCTAAAATCAATGCAACGTAAGCTATATAACCCGAGAGCCATAACAAGTTTGCTTGCATTCCCTCTCCTGGAAGGAAAACTTATATAGGATGCATATGCAGGTATGGAGATACCAGTAAAGTCCAAGAGTATAATGTAACGACTGCTTATAGAATTGCCTTGGAAACATGGGCCAAGTGGTTAGAGACGAAGATCAATCGTGTAAAGCAAAGGGTTTTCTTTACAAGTATGTCTCCAACTCATTTATGGTATGTTTCTTCAGAACGTAAAACATATATGTAGCTTTTCGAGTGAACTTATTCGATTTTTTATAGACAAAGAGTGTGATTTTGGTGTCTGATCTTTGAAGGAACTGGGAGTGGAATCCAGGGACCGATGGAACCTGTTACGGTGAGTTATATCCAATAGAGAAACAATCATATTGGGGTACCGGATCAAATCCAGAAATCATGAAGATAGTTGGTGATGTTCTGAGCAAAGTTGGAGACATTGTCACATTTCTGAACATTACACAACTTTCAGAATATAGGAAAGATGGACATACGACTGTGTATGGAGAACGAAGAGGGAAGCTCTTGACAAAGGAACAGAGAGCTGATCCTAAAAACTATGGAGATTGCATTCATTGGTGTTTGCCAGGAGTACCTGATACATGGAATGAGATTCTCTATGCATATCTACTACGTAGTCATCAAAATTCCTTCTGAATAGCTTAAGAACATGGAAGTTTTTACCATCAATTGATTTTACATAGAATTTTTGTTTTGAGCAGATATGAAAGCAAGCAAAGATAGGATAAAATTTTGGTTATTTCAATGTCAAAAAAGCTTCCATCTTCAGAGCAGATTAGCTCATTTATGTTTTATATAGCANGAGTCTCACTCAAAGATAAAAGACAGAAAATTTGTACTAACTGATGTGAGCATACAATCTCACAATAGCTCCCACTGAGATTCTTCTGATTCAAGTAGTTGCGAGTTTTTGGAGTCTATGACTTCCCCAGTTGCCAGATCAGAACCCATATCTGCATCTCCGAACCAAATTGCAAGATGCTCATACTCCTGCTCCCTTCTTCTTTTTGAATTTAAAGCATCCAAGACCTTCCTCTGATTATTACAGAAAAGGTACAGTTAGGCCATGGAGATAGTTAATGTATTATCCTAGAGTAATTTTTTTAANGATAGTTAATGTATTATCCTAGAGTAATTTTTTTAAGGAAGGGGTGCGGTGCGATAATTGATGGTCACAGAAGCCAAATTAAAATTCAAATATTATGGTCAAACGATCCTTGATCAAAGACATATCTAAGAGAAAGAATGAGAAAGCAAGGAACCTTGAATGATCTGAGTTTCTTGGTCCTAACTCGCACTGCATAGAGTGCATTGTCGTCAACACACGAGGGGTCTTCTCGAAATGCCATATTGTACAATGCATTCGTATCTAACGGAAGAACAGCCGGTTCTCCAATAGTCACATCATCTCTTTTATCTACAGAAGTAAAGTGTTGCACATGTTAGTGGGAAAAAAACACGTGAAGGGTCACAGCTTCTACCAAACAATTACAGAACCAGAAATGAGTAGAATTAAGAAATTAGAGAAAAGAGCAAGTGAAGCACCAACCCTCATTAGTGGATCTCACATTTGCCGCATTATCTTGAATCTTTGTGGCTATTGGATTTGAACCATTTGTAGAAATCTCAATCGCAGATCGAACAGGGTCACCATTACATTCTGATTCTACTACACTCCCAAAACTTTCAACAGAATTCTGAGTAGGCTGAGATTCTGCAGAAACAACATCCTTGCACGGTTCAACTCTAACTCCTTCTACACTTTCCTCGCCTACGAAAACCAAAGGAACTCTACCCTGAGGGCTTAAAGTGTTAGTAATCCTAATCTCCNCTCTACCCTGAGGGCTTAAAGTGTTAGTAATCCTAGTCTCTTCATCAGTAATTATCGGTTCTTCAACACCACGAGTAGTGGCTGATGTCAGATTAACACCACAGTAGTCTTCGACCAATGGAGCTCTAAGCATATCTCCATTAGGAGATGATGAGACTGAGAAACTCTCATCTTCAACCCCAACATTTCCCAAAATTTCAAAGTTCTGATGTGACGGTGGAACAAACGGCCTCTCGCAACTTGGTGAAGCAGCTGCAGCACGGTCATGATTTCTCTGCATATTGGAATTGCTACAAGAACTAGTATCCTCTGGTTCAGTTCTAACAGATTCCCATCCTGAAGGATCCCTTGATTTCAAACAAAGTGTGCTCTGTGTCAACATAAGAAACCAAATCACTCAGCCTCATCACTAGAAAAGCAACAAGGGAAAATCCCATAAGAGTAACAAGTACCTGAGCAGTGAAAGTGTCAACCTCAACAAGTATCTTTTCAAGCTTGTTGTAGATTTTACCAATCCATGCTTTTCCTTTGGATTCTCCCATGCCTTACACTACAAAAACTATGCACAAATCAGAGAAAAAACTTATTTTTCAAAAAATAAAAAACAAACATGAGAGAGGTCCTAACTTAGAAACAGCAGCTAAGTCTAAAATTTCATGGAAACATAAGCTATCTTCTCGGGAAAGATGAATAATTCAGTAAAAGAAGAGACAATTCTCTCGAATTGGTGATGAAAGCACGAAGATCGGTGAAAAGGAGAAACTCAAACAAACACGCATCCAAAGTAGAGGAGAGTTTCAGGTGAAAACCCTAGAAACCAACCTGGAAGACGAAGAAACATAGGAACAACAACAAAACGAGCAAAATCCTGAACAAGAATATCATCATCACAACAGTAAATTTTATTACTTATATATCATCGCTTATATTTTTTTTTGTTTTCTTTTCTAATTATTGTATTTATATATTTAAGTCAATATCTGAACCATAAATGGCCTATCTAAGTGCTGGGCAAAAAATCCAAAACAGAAAAACAGAGTCTAAGCCGACTCGAAATTACCCGAACCAAACTAAACCCGACTTTTAAAGTATCCGAATGAGTTTTAAACTTTTAGAATTGAAAAACTAAAATCAAACCCTTAGCGAATCGAAAAGGTGAGAACCAAACAAATACTCACATAAATTAATCTAAAGAAATCTAGATTTTAATATCGGGTACATTCATATAGTTAAGACCATTTTTACCATTTTTTATTTTGTCTTTGTGACTTTGAGTATTATGGCTATATTCGGCTAAAAATAATTAATTTAGTCAACTATTGAAGTTTTCAATTATTTTTAATAACTCTAGTAAAAAATAAATAAGTTGGAAAAAAACAAATTGGGTAATAATAAGTACTTTGGATAAATTTAATATCCAAACATGAATAAAATTTGGTTGTTTTTGTTTTTTCTACAAACCCGAAACTGATCCAAACCCATATATGACCCAACCGAACTTGACCAAATCTTTTAGAAAACCCAAATAAATATATATATCAATATTATATCATATACCCAAATGCCACGACAAAAATAATAATTTATACTTTGATTTTAAGGAAAGTGCATAATTGTGTTAACTTGCAGAACTGTGTTTTTCTGGAGGTGTGGGCAACCAAGACATGAAGTTGTGTTGTGGGCAGGTCGGTCGAAGGAAGTCGGTCTATATCCTTGTGGATGTCCAGATCCCAATCCAAATCTCTTTCTGATTTATCTCGGTTAACAGTTCGATTCTCATAAATACCAACAACTGAAGGCATAGAGAAACAACACCACTCAAAAAGCTTCCAGACATTCATGCTAAATAGTTTCAGTTTCTTTTCATTGATTCTTCATTTTTATGTTGCTTTAATCATTGCTTCAAGAACGAAGTTTGTAATCTCTGCACTCCATAGAAGCTATTCTGAACCCTCTTTTATAATAAAATTTTTTTATGTCATCATGTTTACTTTTACCATATTTGAGTAATGTTTTAGTTAGGAATAAGGTTTTGCTAGGAGGAATCATGGTTTGGTGGATATGCAATAGAGCTGTGTAATGGTTAGTTTATAATTTTACTTTCATATCATATGTTAATGTAATCATAGGATAAATCTGCTACTAATACACCACTTAGAGTAAGAGATCCAAAACTTGATAGTGAAAGCTTTACTATTTATAGTTGAGCAGAATTTGATTTCTTGAACTTAATGCCTAGATTAATTGGTTGATCAGCCCATAGGTTTTCTTTATGAAAAGATATATGTTAGAGTTAATTCGGATGCCAATTGAACTGGACTGGCTAAGCCTGACCATAATGATAGTCAGTTAATAGTAATTTCAACTATATAGCTTAAACTATCCTGAATAATTTAAACAGTGATCCTCTGATGCATTGCCTGACTTCCTAACGCTTTTAATATCTGAATCTTCTCACGTTTTATTTGCTTTAGCATTTACATGCACTAATTGATCGACCGCATCATTTGGNACTTCCTAACGCTTTTAATATCTGAATCTTCTCACGTTTTATTTGCTTTAGCATTTACAGGCACTAATTGATCGACCGCATCATTTGGAATCGACCGAAAGACGCTCTCATCGATCGACCAGTTCACACTGTCGATCGACCAAACCAAAATCCATTTCATTTTGTTGCTTAACTCGACTGAACTTGGACGNGACCGAAAGGCGCTCTCATCGATCGACCAGTTCACACTGTCGATCGACCAAACCAAAATCCATTTCATTTTGTTGCTTAACTCGACTGAACTTGGACGTGCTACTCCATACACTCTGCTCCATGTGGATTCGATCCCTAAGTACTACTGCGAGACATGTGCGTTTGTAGGATCTATTTTGGGCGAAAACTAAATCGCATCAAATTTTCTGGCGCCGTTGCCGGGGAGCAACAATTGACCACTAGCATAACAAGTTAGCTCCAAACTAAGCATTTTCACTTTCTGTTTTTCATTTTGATATCTCGTTTTCACTTTTTGATTTTTGATTTTTGATTTAAAAAAATTAAAAAATTAATAGTATGCATAATCCTTTTCACACAATTGCAAGATATGATATGCCCGAGAGAACCTTTCAAATACGTTCAGCTTTTAAAACTCGAGAGCCGAGGACAAGAAAATATCACATCAAGACGCAAGTGGTAGCACTAGTAGAACGAAGTAAGTTCGAGGGCCTAGACTCGGAGCATCTTGTGGACCATCTAGACAGTTTTGAAGAAATATGTCACCAGTCAAGTCGATCAGAATTGAAGGACTGCCCACTCGCAAGAGCAAAAGCTTTTATGTCTCCGTGTCTGATCATTCCGACAGCTTATCCTTCTTTGAAACCTGAATTTTATTTTTATAGGTATGGTTTATTAGAATTTTGTTCAGCCTTATGACTCTGTGCAAGGTGTAGTTTACCATAGTTATCTCATATTCCTGTTTTGAAGCAATCACTTTTCTTTACACATGAACTTTCCTTCCAACAAAAAGTAAAAGGGTCCTTTTCTGTCCATATACAGTTAGGTCTAGATTAGTTTAGATGCAGAATCTTAATGTGATTGTTGGAGTTTGTGTAAATACCAGTTATAAGAGCTTTTGAACGGTTTTAGATACTGCTGAAACAAATATAAGTCGATGGTTGCGAGTGGAATTTTGCATAGAAAGGTATTTGAGTTCCATGCTTGGAGGAACTGTTAGAAGCAGATTCATTACTTGAATTTTTATGTAATGGCTCTGATACCATTTTTCAGTCTCACAAACTGTTATGTGTCACACATCGAGACTGACAATATTTTCCTTTCTGAGATTTCAAATCCTCCTGCGTCGATGTTGTGTGAACGCTTCTGCTTTTCGGGAACTTTGTTAACAGTCATTCCCAACTCTGCCTTTGCAGAAGGATCTACTGATATTTCCTTTATCAGTGTGAGTTGGCCAGCACAACAAAATGGTTACAGGTAACTGAGATAGGGGCGTTTCGGTTGAGATGATAGTTTAGAGGGAAATTTAATTGGTACTGTTTTGCTGTTGACAACCTAGTAGTTATTGCTGTTGTCTTTATCGCAGTAAGTATGATGTTACTAAGTCAGAATATTGAAAATACCAGCTTACCTTTTTTCCTGCTTCTCACTCACTATGATGCTTCGTCTTCTGCAATGTATAAGAACTTATATGCAGATTGTTTATGTAATGGTTCTTATCTTGTTCAGCAAGTATTGTCTTGTTTGACATACAGCCTCATCAAAATCTGGCTGTTATAGTGACAACCATTGTGGGTTCTAAATAGGGCAATCTAGTTACGTTTCTCATTTTTTTACAGATGTATATTGAGGAAAAGATAAATGCCGAGGAGAAAACTGCTTGAGTTAATAACGCTACCACAAAAGGATTTACAGGTCGTATGAAATCTCTAATCTTCAATATATTGTCATTGACATAACTTATAAGATACAGAGAGGTTATTATTTCAAATACCCTTTTTGAGTTTTGGTATTTGAAAAATATCTTCAATCTATTTTTTTTTTAAATTTTAATTTTTAATAAATATAAAATGACTAAAATACCCTAAGTATAATTTGTAAACTTTGTTATTTTAAAAAAACTATTAATATAAATATATATATATTTTGTTTTAATAATAATTTTGAATTTATCTAATTAAAAACAACATATGAAAAAAATTATAAAAAAGTTTCAACATTATATACAGTTGCTAAGTCCAGCAAAAATTCTGCTGGGTTCATTGCAATTTCAGGTAAAATTCTCAAAAGATGATTAATAATTCATAAATTCTGTAGAACCGTAAAAGGCAGGGTGGCCTTCAGAGATTAGTAGGAGCTTGTCGAACATGTGAACGGTATGCTTGATGGTTGGTGAATTGTTGAAAATTTGACAGTGAAGAGTAAAAAGCAAAACGTTATCAAATCGGACAAGGATACGATATGGAGAAGAAAGAAAGCAATTCGTAAAGATGATGACTTCTTTGCAATTACGCTGCTCGCATTACTTCCTTCTTCTCCGCTCCCGTGGTTGCCGCTTTCCCGGCAAAATCCTTTTCCGTCAGAGTTTCAGAGTCAGAGTCAGAGTCAAGGTCAAGGAAATGAGTTTCGGGGTGGAAGTGGAAGGACCTCCCTTCGATATCAATCTCGCCGTCATCCTCGCTGGTTTTGCTTTCGAATCCTATGCTTCACCTCCGGTAACAATCTTCGTTTCGTCTCTACTTTTCGATTGACAAATCTTTAGGGGATTTTAAGATAATATTAGGAAGTGGGAAGTTGATGCAACTGGCTGACGACGAGATTGATATCGAAGATAATTGTCATGAGTGACACGATTATTATGAATTTTTATAGTTTTTATAGTTTACTATTTCTTTAGATAACTTTTATAGTTTTTTTTTTTTTTTGTGAATTCGGTTATTATGGCTATATTCGATTAATTTACTTAGGTATATTATTTAAAGTTTCCATTTTTTGTTATTATTTTAGATAACTCAAATAAAAAAATCGAACCAAATCCGGAAAATACCCGAGTAATAATGAGTACTACAGCTAAATTTTAACTATTTTGAATTAAAATGTTTTTCAAAAATATCCGAATTTGAAAAAAATTTGGTTAATTTTCGGTCTTTTTCTATGAACCCAAAATCGATTCAAACTCGTAAATAATTGAATTGAATCCGACTCGAAATTTTAGAAACCCAAAATAGATATACTCCGACCCGAAACTGGAATTGATTTAGGAGAAAATTGATAAATTGGAGTTACGATTGTTTTTTTACTTTTCTTTATTTATATAGGAAAAGGGAAAATTGGAGAAGTGGTTTTTTAGTTTATTCTTGTTTTGGTTATGCTGCGGCTGTTATATATATATATTGACGGTGCTAATTTGAATATTTAATGGATTTGGACTCTGTAGTTTGTAGGTGTCGGAAAAAAAGACATGAAGTTGTGTTCTCCGCAGCTCGGTCGAAGGAAGAAGAAAGTGAAGAGGAAGTCAGTGTACATGGCCGTGGATGTCCAGATATTAATACTTGTGAGATTGCCTGTGAGTTCTTTGTTGAGATTTCGGTGCGTGTCGAAGCTTTTTGGTCCTCCATCGTCGCAAGCCGAGATTTTAGAAATCAGTACGCGAACACCAGTACTCGTTCCTCAGGCCTCATTGTCTCTGTAGTAGACGATGAGGCCGACAATCTTACGCTTGTCTCATCACCGTCGGGAGATGCATCGAGAGATGTGAGTCTGCCCTTAAGATTCAAAGGGGCAAAGCTGTGCGGTTCGGCTCGGGGATTGATTTGCTTCAGCAAAGGTGCGTTTCAAAACGTGGGGATTTGTAATCCCACCACCAGGCAGCTCCACATCTTACCCAAACTCAAGTTCAACCGCGTCCCATATTTTGATCTTCCCTTCTACTTTTTTGGGCATGATCCTGTTGAAGATCAGTACAAAGTGCTGGCCATTGACACCGTTTATCGGACATTAGAGCACCAGATTCTGGTCTTGGGAAGACAAGAAGAGGCTTGGAGAGAGATTTCATGCACGGTATGTCCTCACACTGTTGCAACCTTTGGGAATTCTATTAATGGCTTTATTTATTATGGGGCAACTAGGACTCTGGACAATGATAATCCCTCTCTGCTCGTATCTTTTGATGTCAGGCTTGAAAAGTTCAACATCATTAACGTGCCACCGGATTTGCGGTTTACTACATCTCCAAGTCCAACTCTGATCAACTACAAAGGCAAACTTGGTGTGGCTGAGCATCCTCATTCCACTGCTTCCTTCCGACTATGGGTATTAGAGGATGCTGAGAAACAGGAATGGTCCACGCTGTCTCTTTCTTTACCCAACTCTGCTCTTCCTCTTGGCCTTGACCTCAACATTAGGGGTATTCTTTCTACCGGTGAACTCTGCCTCGTTCCAAGTGAATTGTCCTTTCCATTTTGTTTTTACTTTTACAGTTTGGAAACAAACTGCATCAGAGAGATCAGCATTCAACGTCTGCCCACTTGCAAGCCCAACCGCTTTTCTATCTCGGTTTCTGATCATTCCGAGACCTTACTCCTTCTTTGAAACCTGATTTTTTTTTTTTTTTTTATGTATGCTTTATTAGAATTTTGTTTAGCTATACGATAATTATCTTCACATTCAGCAATTGCGTTCCTTTTCATTGGAGAGCCCCCCCAGCTCATGAACTTTCCTTTCAACATAGAGTAAGAGGGTCTCTTTCTTTCCATATACAGTTAGGTCTTAGTGTGATTGTTGGAGTTTGTATAAAAATAGCAGTTATAAGAGCTGNTTTTTTTTTTTTTTTTTATGTATGCTTTATTAGAATTTTGTTTAGCTATACGATAATTATCTTCACATTCAGCAATTGCGTTCCTTTTCATTGGAGAGCCCCCCAGCTCATGAACTTTCCTTTCAACATAGAGTAAGAGGGTCTCTTTCTTTCCATATACAGTTAGGTCTTAGTGTGATTGTTGGAGTTTGTATAAAAATAGCAGTTATAAGAGCTGATATCGTTTTCACTTGTCGAAACCATCTTGTTTGGGTTTTAGATTATCTAAACATTAATGATAACAAAGTCTGACAATCTGAAGTGTGTCATGTTAAGCTTCATGGGCTTCCAACTAATTGTCAATTGACAATTAGTGGAGAGACCCAATCTACTTATATATTACTAATGATCCTTTCCAATTCCCGATGTGGGATATAATCCCTAATACGCCCTCTCGAGATGATGGTTCTTTGACCATTAATCTCGGTATACTCGGGCAAGGATCGATGGACCGACTTGGGTCAGATCGATGATGGATCGGGTTGGATAGTGTGGATCGGTTATGCCCGTTTGGGCTTAATCGGCTCTGATACCATGTTAAGCTTCATGGGCTTCCAACTAATTGTCAATTGACAATTAGTGGAGAGACCCAATCTACTTATATATTACTAATGATCTTTTCCAATTCCCGATGTGGGATATAATCCCTAATATGTTAACACAACTTGTCCTACAACGAAGTAAGTGAACAAAGTAAATCTCTGCTACCTTCGGATTTAAAATGCTTGACTTCACAAAACACAGATACAATTAAAAGCTATTCAGAGAAAATATTGAGACATGTAAAGTATCCATATGTGTCTTATGGGATTATGTTAATGTCGATTTTTAGAGTTTAGGAAAACCTAGCCCTATGACGGTGTAAGAGACTGTATATATACTTTTGTTTCAAGGTTAATGAAAAGCAAGTCATTGGTCGATACATAAATCTACATAGTATCAGAGCTTTTGATCTAAACCAAGCACTCAAAAGTTCCTATGTTCTTAGCTTCTCTCTGTTTTCAAAGAGCGTGTCTCTTGTTTCTTTCTGTTCAAGTTTCTGATAATCAAGTTTCTGTTCAAGTTTCTGATAATCAGTTTTCTTGAAGTTTTGTCGAAGAGCGTGTCTCTAGTTCTGTGATCAACTAAGTACTCGTTAAATCAGTTTTCTGTATAGTAATGGGTGACAAAGAAACTCCTCCTGACGGTTTCAAGAAAACGGTGGAAGCCTCGTCTATCTCACATCACCCTACCTTCTCCATGCTTCTGATAATCCAATAGCCACTACAAGAAAACAGCGAAATTATGACTACAAG
>OVAP01004171.1:0-15081 GCA_900406295.1 Aurinia saxatilis | reverse complement strand
AACTGAAAGTAGTGATACATAAAATGATTTTTTTATTTATATAATTCTTTTTAAAAAATGTTCTATATAATATTTTCATTGTTAAATTAATTTTAATGCTTTTTTTTTCTCGGTCCAGCATAAAATGTGGAATAAAAATCATTACTAAATATTCTGATATACAACACATTTTTTAAAAACAAAATTTGCATAAATGTTCGACCGAATATTTTGCATAGTTTATAAGTTGAAATTTTCAGATTTGAATATAATTTGTCCTCTTTATCAGTAAGACTTTTGTGAAATATGATTCTCGTGTTATGTAAAAAAAATTATTTATTATGATTTAACACTTTAAAAATTACGACTATGATTCTTATTTTTAAATCAAGCGGTGGTAATATGGTGGTAGGAGTTAATTTAGGATAAGATATCTCGATATGTTAAATTGAATTACCACTGTTTGACCAGACGAAGATGGTATCATACTTTAGACCTTATTAGAAAATCCGGAATCGAACTAATCGTCAATATTATCTTCTTGGAAGATTAGNAAAAAGATAAGAACCATAATTCTTATGTTTATATATTATTTGCAGAAAAGAAAAAATTTAAGAACCATAAGACTTTCTAATCGTGGGTCAAAATTAACTAAATCTAGTAATCCTTGAGAGCACATGCAAACGTAATTAAAATAAAGTTTAAACCCATTGTAATTGCATTTAATTAAAGGAAAACCGTGAGGCGTTAGTTTAATCAAAGCTATGTGGCTCCTTTAGATTACGAATGGGTGGCTACATCTCAAAACCTCTGTCATTCTTGATTTTTGATTTTTTTTCTTCTCAAATTGATTCTTGAATTGTTTTAAAATAAGTTTCGAACAAAACCACGAATCTATCTTAATTATTATATTTAATTAAACTCCAAATTCAAACTCATCTTTTCTTCCGAAAGTGCTCTTTCAAAAAAGCTAACCTGAAACACAAAAAAAAAAACATTATCAATATTATTTTAGAATTATGAATTATCTATTAACAGAAAAAGAGGTAGACATTATCATACTATCTTTTTAACAAGCCGTATTCACCAATTCCATGTAAGCACAGTGGAAAGACATTTATACCCTTTATGATAAAAGCTCCTTTTGGGTGTCCGAGAACCAGCGTCCCTGTCTCGCGGACCATTAGCGTTCGCATAGGTACGCACGCACGTGTCGAGAGGCAAAGGGTCACGTGCCAACCTGGGTTAGTTTCATCAGCATCCGACGTGGCTATAGCAATGGCCACGTGCTACAAAAACCTTTGTAATAGAGAAACCACCCACCCAATCCCCAAGCACCTTTATACTTCATTATTTATTTAAAATCATGTATAAAAACTTCAAAGGGGTCGTATATTATAAAGATTATAAACAGTTAAAAACATTTTTATTAACCATAAAAAAAACAAAAGCAAAAGCAAAATCAAAATCGATATCAGCCTCGACCTTTCTTTCTTTCGTTCTCATCGTCTCCGTTGAACAACACCACNGCATCCGACGTGGCTATAGCAATGGCCACGTGCTACAAAAACCTTTGTAATAGAGAAACCACCCACCCAATCCCCAAGCACCTTTATACTTCATTATTTATTTTAAATCATGTATAAAAACTTCAAAGGGGTCGTATATTATAAAGTTTATAAACAGTTAAAAACATTTTTAATAACCATAAAAAAAACAAAAGCAAAAGCAAAATCAAAATCCTCGACCTTTCTTTCCTTGGTTCTCATCGTCTCCGTTGAACAACACCAGATAATTTCCCATGGTGAATCGAGCTCAGATTTGAAAATTGAAGGTTGTAGAAGAAATTGTAGTGGTGCAGAGAGAGATTTTGCTTCTGGATTGTTGAGAGAGAAGGAGATTGCTGGAAATGGCGACGCCGTTGCCGGATTTTGAGGCGACGAGAGGTGGTGGAGGAGTGGCGTCTTCTTCAACGACGGTGATTAATACTTCTGTGGCTTCTTCTTCTCGTCCGCCTGTGGCGAATTCGTCGTTCTCGGAGGATGCGGAGGAGATTTCTCCGATTTTGATTTTCCTGTTTTTCCATAAGGCGGTTTGTAGTGAGCTTGAAGCTCTACATAGATTGGCGTTGGAGTTTGCTACTGGTCACCATGTTGATCTTAAGCTCCTTCGTGAACGGTATCGGTTTCTGAGATCGATCTATAAGCACCATTGCAATGCGGAGGATGAGGTAATGCCAAAAGCTACGCCTCTTCTCTTTCATTTTACTTGTTCCTTCTCTCGAAACTACGAATTCGTAATTGCCACACAGTGTCTTTGGAATTTTGCTTGGATTTTGGCATTTTACCTATGGATGATTCAGTGGACAAGTAGTTGTAGAAGAAGCATTGTTAGGTTTCTTTTTGGTACTGCAAAATTTTCTAAATCTGACTTGATCTTATCTTTAAGGAACTTAACCCTGTAAATCTGGATTATTATTGTTTGTTATCATCTTATTGATTCTGTGAGTAATTTGGAGGTATGGAATCAGTTGGGAGATGTGTGTTGTTGTTATGAGGAGAAGGTGCTGACGGTTGTAAATCTGTGGATGTAGGTTATTTTTTCAGCTCTTGACATACGCGTGAAGAACGTTGCGCAGACGTATTCTCTTGAGCACAAGGGTGAAAGCAGTCTCTTTGATCATCTGTTTGAGCTGCTTAATTCTGCAACGGAAATTGATGAGAGTTACAGAAGGGAGTTGGCGAGCTGTACTGGAGCGCTTCAGACATCTGTTAGCCAGCACTTGGCAAAAGAACAGAAACAGGTATTGTTTCATTTGATGTTCTATGATTACGGCTTGGCTTTTATAAAGATTAATTCCTCTGTTTGGCTTGCTGCAGGTTTTCCCCTTACTTATTGAGAAATTCGAGTACGAGGAGCAAGCTTATATAGTCTGGCGGTTTCTCTGCAGCATTCCTGTGAATATGCTTGCTATGTTCCTTCCATGGCTTTCTTCTTCCATTTCAATAGATGAGAGTAAGGAGATGCAGACGTGCTTAAGCAAGATAGTTCCAGGCGAGAAGCTCCTTCAGCAGGTAAGCCTTGAATTAAGATTCAACTCTTAAAGTTGAAACACGTTTGGCTTGTTGATTAATGATACTTTTCCTTTTTGAAGGTTATTTTCACCTGGTTGGGAGGGAAGAGTGGTACTGCGGCTTCATGTCGCATAGAAGATTCTCTATTCCAGTGCTGTCTAGATTCTTCTAGCAGCATGCTTCCTTGCAAAACAAGTAGAGCACAGTGCGCATGTGAGGGATCCAAGGCTGGGAAGAGAAAATACCCAGAGCTTACCACGTATGATTCTTCCGATGCTCAGATGCACCCAGTTGATGAGATAAAACTTTGGCACAAGTCAATCAACAAGGAGATGAAAGAAATAGCTGATGAGGCTAGGAAGATTCAGCTATATGGAGATTTTTCTGATCTATCCGCATTTGATGAACGCCTGCAATTTATTGCTGAAGTGTGCATCTTTCACAGGTAATTGTGCATACTTTTATTTACAGTAGAGTGGAATGTCATTTGTGCTAATATCTGCCGAATTTTCAATTTTGTTAATTGGCTTTCCTCTGTGAGACTATTCTATATGGTGATCAATTGAGTTAACTTAACTAAAATTGCTTTGAAAGTTGATGTTGATGGCCTCGTAAACAGGTTTTCCAGCTGATGATATGTTTTACTTTCAACTTATGTGGATGTTGTTCATCTTTGCTCTTCTCATACTTAAGCACGTTTCTTCATGAAATTGTTATCATTCTAAATTGAGTCTTGTCAAATATTCAAATCAACATATAATTTTATATATTCTGGCGGGGATTGGAGTGGCATAGGCCTATTTCTCAGATGATATATTCTTTTGGCGTTGCAGTCTTGCGGAGGACAAGATCATATTTCCGGCTGTAGATGGAGAGTTTTCATTTTCTGAGGAGCACGATGAGGAAGAAAATCAATTTAATGAGTTTCGATGCTTGATTGAAAATATCAAGAGTGCTGGAGCGTCTTCTACTTCGGCTGCTGAATTTTACACCAAGCTGTGCTCACATGCCGATCAAATAATGGAAACTATTCAAAGGCACTTTCACAACGAGGAAATTCAGGTAATTTTATATTAAGTGCTCTGACATATAATTTTGTAAACAGGTGGAAAGTATGAAAATTTGGCATTAGATCTGCCAATTTTAGAATGTGGACTAACTTTATCATTATATTTGCAGGTTCTACCCCTTGCACGAAAGAACTTCAGCTTAAAAAGACAACAAGAACTCCTCTACCAAAGCTTGTGTATAATGCCCTTGAGATTAATTGAACGAGTTTTGCCATGGTTGGCGGCATCTTTGACAGAAGATGAAGCCAAGAATTTTCTGAAGAACTTGCAAGCTGGAGGTACATTCTACTGTATTGTATTTTTGATTAAACTTAAAACTTTTTTTTTCACAATAATATCTACTCACAATCTTGTATGCTTTCTTTATGGCCTCAGCACCTAAATCGGATGCTGCTCTCGTTACTCTTTTCTCTGGTTGGGCATGCAAAGGACGTAAAGCTGGGGAATGCTTGTCCCCAAACGGGAATGGCTCGTGCCCTGCTAAAATACTGAGCAACATTGAAGAAGTCCACCTTCAGTCATGTAACGCTTGTGAGTCTGCGCCATGCACGAGTACGAGTATAAAATCATGCTGTGGACATGAGGACAAAAGGCCAGCTAAGCGAACTGTTGTATCTTCTAGTAAAAAAAATTCGACCCCTCACTCGACAGAAGTCGCAAATGGGTGCAAGCCATCTGGAAATGGTAGGGCATGCTGTGTTCCAGATCTCGGAGTTAACAGTAATTCTCTGGGACTTGGTTCTCTTCCTGCAGCTAAAGCTATGAGATCTTCATCACTAAACTCTGCTGCGCCCTCTCTTAACTCCAGCCTCTTTATTTGGGAAATGGATAGCAGCAGCGTTGGTACAGGACATGCCGAGCGGCCAGTTGCTACTATATTCAAATTTCACAAGGCCATAAGCAAAGATCTTGAGTTTCTTGATGTTGAATCTGGAAAGCTCATTGATTGCGATGAGACTTTTATTCGTCAATTCATTGGTCGGTTTCACCTACTTTGGGGTTTCTACAAGGCGCATAGTAATGCAGAAGATGATATCCTATTTCCAGCTTTGGAATCGAAGGAGACGCTTCACAATGTCAGTCACTCTTACACGCTCGACCATAAACAGGAGGAGAAGTTGTTTGGAGATATTTATAGTGTTCTAAGTGAACTTTCAGTTCTTCATGAGAAGTTACAGTGTGATTCTGTGGTGGGGGACACAGCTCAAGCTGACACTGTTCAGACTGATATTGAGAACGGTGACTGCAAGAAGAAGTACAACGAACTGGCTACAAAGCTACAAGGGATGTGCAAATCCATTAAAATCACATTGGATCAGCATATTTTCTTGGAGGAACTGGAGCTCTGGCCACTGTTTGACAAACATTTCTCCATTCAAGAGCAAGATAAAATTGTGGGTCGTATAATTGGAACGACGGGTGCTGAAGTTCTTCAGTCTATGTTACCATGGGTGACGTCTGCCCTATCTGAAGATGAGCAAAACAGAATGATGGATACCTGGAAGCAGGCAACCAAGAACACAATGTTCGATGAGTGGCTCAATGAATGCTGGAAAGGATCACCCGACTCATCCTCAATAGAAGCATCTAAACCTAGTCCACAGAGAGGTAAAAGCAAATGCCAAACCATTTTTTCGCCACCTTAATAAGTGGGTTTTATATAAATCTAGATGTTTCTATTTTGGACTTCATAACTCTTACTTTGGCTAGCTACTGTAGTTCCTCTGTGTTAAGATCGTTATGCTTATCTCAAGTTTATTTTCCATATAGATAATGATCATCAAGAAATCTTAGACCAAACTGGTGAACTATTTAAGCCGGGGTGGAAAGATATTTTTCGCATGAATCAGAACGAACTAGAGGCTGAAATCAGAAAGGTTTATCAGGACACAACACTTGATCCGAGGAGAAAAGATTATCTGGTACAGAATTGGAGGACCAGGTCAGATTTCTTTCAATATTTCCCTGCACGGTTCACATTTTATGCATACCTAACTTAAACTTAGAACCACAAATCGATAATACATTCCCTGTGTCGCTTGGAAAAAATTTACAAAGTAAAAGGAGAGTATACGAGGGTGCTCCTGTCTTTCCCGGTTTCCCAATCTGAAACTCAGTTTATTTACCGGTGTATGCATATATGTGTGTGTGTCCTTGATTGAACAATTTTTCCTACAACAGTGAACCTATATCATTTGCATTTCCCTCATACCGGATTCTTTTTGTTCTGGAAAAGAATTCAGTTTTTAATTTGGTTGTTGGTGCTTTGATCAGTCGATGGATAGCGGCTCAACAAAAGTTACCTAAGGAAACAGAAACTGCACTGAATGGTGATGTTGCATTTGGATGTTCCCCCTCTTTTCGAGATCCCGAGAAGCAGATATACGGATGCGAGCATTACAAGCGTAACTGCAAGCTTCGGGCTGCTTGTTGTGATAAGTTGTTCACTTGTAGGTTTTGCCATGACAAAGTAAGCGACCACTCCATGGAAAGGTAAGGTTTATGCCTATCTCCCCCTACTTGAATTGAAACTCCTTTTTTTCGTGTTCAAGGATATGATTTTATATTTGGAACACTTTACAGAAAATTGGTGACGGAAATGCTCTGCATGCGGTGCCTCAAGGTGCAACCTGTTGGTCCTATCTGCACAACGCCTTCATGCGAAGGATTCCCAATGGCCAAACACTATTGCAGTATTTGCAAACTTTTCGATGATGAAAGGTAAGCAAAACCGACAGTTTGATGCATAAATGAATGACTTTACCACTGGAAAATCGAACCTCATAAAATTGTTATCTGCTTACAGGGCTGTTTACCATTGTCCATTCTGCAACCTTTGCCGGGTCGGAGAGGGGCTGGGAATCGATTTTTTCCATTGTATGACATGTAACTGTTGCCTGGGGATGAAATTAGTAAACCACAAATGCCTCGAGAAGAGCCTTGAGACAAATTGCCCCATCTGCTGCGAATTTCTTTTCACATCGAGTGAAGCAGTAAGAGCCTTGCCTTGTGGTCACTACATGCACTCAGCTTGCTTCCAGGTTTGCAGTCTCTCTTTCTCTGATCAAAACTTAACTTGAATTTTATCGACTTAAATCCAAACACTTGCTGTTTCCTCCGGTCTTTCAGGCATACACTTGCAGCCACTACACATGTCCAATTTGTGGAAAATCGTTAGGAGATATGGCGGTAGGACGACCCTCATCCCTCAGAGCGTCATCTGCGAATTACATTATTGCTAATATCGTTTACTTTAACTGATTTGTCCTGGTTCTTTCCACAGGTTTATTTTGGTATGCTCGATGCTCTATTAGCAGCAGAAGAACTTCCTGAAGAATACAAAAATCGCTGTCAGGTGAGACACGCTAAAAAACCTGCTGTTTCTTGACCATTTCTTTTACTCGTTTCGTTTACTGATACACTCTCACACACACATGTCGGATGATAATTGATAAAACCTCACACATGTTTCAGGACATACTATGCAACGACTGTGAACGCAAAGGAACAGCACGGTTCCATTGGTTGTACCACAAATGCGGGAGCTGCGGTTCTTACAACACTCGTGTGATCAGGACAGAAACAACCGCCCCAGACTGCTCAACCTCATCCTGAAAACACAGTGAGAGGGTTTTTAATCTCATTTCCCCCTTCTTTTTTTCTTGGCTCCATTGTCTGTTTTTCGAACAACAACGTGAAGAAAAGATCTATAACAAAAAGGCCGTTGATAGCATTTTTATTTGTATAGTCTCTGAGATATTGAGATTTTTGAAGAGTCTTCTTAATTAGGTTACCATACATTTTGGCTTGGGCAAAAGCCAAATTTCGTTTGTTTCTGTAACAATCCCACGCCATTCCTTTCTTCCTTCCTCTACCTATCTGCTATTTGTTTTTTGTTTTTTGCATAAGCTGAGACTTCTTCTTTCAAGAGTGTAAATAGTTACAATGTTCAATGTAAAACTTTCACTTTCTTTTATTGATCCTTCTTATTGCAATTTTCAGGAGGCAAAATTTACCAGAGTTTCTCAAGGGAAAAAATTAATGTCTTGTATAATTTATTGTTTTGCATAAATGGGTTTACAAGGATTCTCTCTAACCACACTCCAAAATGATGTAAACTCACCACTTTTTCCAATTGTATTTTCCACTCCAAAATGGAGTTTTAACATTTTTATTTATAATATGGTTTTCAATTTTTACTTATTTATATTTACGGTTTTTACCACTGTTTTCTCCCCCCACATTATAATCTTTGAACATTTTATATTTTAACTCTTACTAAGTTCATTATCTTTTGGTAAATTATTCTTTTTTCTTCTACAAACAATTGAAATTGTATAATCAAATTAGAAAACCATTATAAACCCAAAAATAAAACAAGATCAAATAACGATTTTACCTACATATCAAATAAAAATGAAAATTTACATATATAAATAAATGCAAATAACATATATTCAATATAGAAAACATAAAGCCAATGATATACAAAAGGTATTGAAATAAATCTAATTTAAAAAATTTACTTCAATGAATTAAAAAGCTAATAAACCGGAAAACTGTTTTCGGACTAAAAATCATTAAAGTATTGTTCAAATGAAGTACATTGAAATGGATTTTGTTGATATTGTTGTTTAGCCTTTTCCCCTACATTCTCTGCTTGTTCAATCTTAATAATGTTTTGTTATTTTTTAATGTTGTGAATTTTTTTTATATTATAAATAAATAATAAAATGAATAACATAATAAGTACTGAAAGTTTTGAATCGAGTGTTGTCAATTAGAAAATCCAATAAAACAATACGATATTTACATGTGACCTAGTGAAGATTCAACAAACATCATACATGTGTACAGTTTTAAACATTGATCACAGAAGACATGAGCCAAGATGAGAAACTCTCGAGACAGATGGGACACGGCTCTGTCTCCGACTCTCGGTCTTCAAACCCTTCAATTTGACTTTAGAACCAACTTCAGCACTCAAAATCTCAATAATAACATAGTTAAATTTTATTAAGAGACAAATAGTTTTTTGTTTGGACCATGATATTATCGTATTTTTATTATGAACAATAAGTATGGTTAAGATATTGTTTTCAGAATTCAAATGTGATTAGTTGAAAATAAATTTATACTTAAATAAATATTGACTATGTTATTCATAACCACTTTTAAAAACTTTTGTATTTTCATATGTTTTAAAAACTAAACATAACTACATAGTGACACATTCCGAATGCTGATAAATTTTCTATATACATTTATTTTTGTAATTGAGTAAGTTAATATTCTCGGTTTGGAGTCAAAGCTGAATGATAAGATTTACATATTTTTATATTTAGTCATTTAAGATTATTTGACCGTAATTTTGGATATAAATCTGAGTCTAAACTTATGATATCAGACGTGGAATTCACCTTCTAATAAAAAAAATATACACATTCTTTTCTGAAAAAATAATTTAAGTATTTGCTAAAAAATCCATCAAATATTACCCTACTTAAATATAAGAAAATCCTCCTCATTTTGAATACAGAACATTTATATATATATATATATATATACAGAACATTTGATAACAAAAAAGGTGAAGCTGAGTTTAGACAGGGTCGGAAGTACAACGTTACAATCGCGTGTCCCTAACTCTCTCTCCGAATAATTCGAAACACACAACCAAAATAAATACAACACAACACAACAACGAAACCCAAAACATAAAAAAAACTTTGAAATTTGCTCCAAAGAAAGCTCACCAAAATTCGTAAAAAAGAAACAATAAGGAACAAGGAAGACGAAGAAGAAGAAGAAGAATCTTTTTTTTTACAGTTTCTTGAATCAATCAATCGAAATGGAATTACCTCCCCCGCCTCCTCCTCCACCGGAAAGATCCAAACGCCTCCACAACTTCACCTTACCTTATCTCCGATGGGGTCACCAAAGATTCCTCAGGTGCGTCAAGCTCCCTCATCGATCCTCTTCTTCTTCTCTCGATCACAGATCAGGAGGTGACTTTGCTTCTCCTAAGCTCGATCTCGCTCCTCCTAAAGTTTCAATTTTGGGAAACGGACAAGACAAGAACAACAAGAACAACAACAACAATGGAGGAAATGTTGTTGTTGTTGCTGCTGCTGCAGCTGCTCGGCCGTGGAATCTGAGGACGAGAAGAGCTGCTTGTAATGAACCTGGTGATGAATCGACCAAGATCATCGAGTCTTCTTCTTTNACAACAAGAACAACAACAACAATGGAGGAAATGTTGTTGTTGTTGCTGCTGCAGCAGCTGCTCGGCCGTGGAATCTTAGGACGAGAAGAGCTGCTTGTAATGAACCTGGTGATGAATCGACCAAGATCATCGAGTCTTCTTCTTCGGTGAGACGACAACATGAGATTGGTAATAATGGTAATGGTGAGAATGGAGATTTGAATATGATGATGAAGAGGAAGAATGAGAAAGTGAAATTGAGATTCTCTGTTCCTTTGTTGAGAGAAGAGATTGAAGAGGATTTTACATCCTTGATTGGGAAAAAACCTCCTAGGAGACCCAAGAAGAGACCGAGATTGGTTCAGAAGCAAATGAATGTAATCAAAAGTTTCACCTCTCTTATCTCTATTTCATAATTGATTTTGATTCTGAATTTTTGAATTTTGGATTTTGTAGACTCTGTTTCCTGGATTGTGGTTAGCAGAAGAAGTAACACCAGAGTCTTATGCTGTCCCTGAGTCTGTGGAAACATGAAGAAGTTTGGGGTCAGCTTCTTCTTTTATGAATCAACTTTGAATATTTTCATTGTAAAAAAGAAACAATATGTAGCAATGTGGCTCAGTTTAGTTGAATGAAGAAGCCAATTTTACTTGGTTTCTTTTATATTCCTCTTTTTTTTTGTTGTAAAAGAGACATCTGGGGAGTTTTTTTTCATTACCATAAGCTAATTGTAATCTCCATGGTGATGGAAAATGTCCAGTTGTTTTTGTTATCAAATAATGCAGCTCTCTGCAACTTTTCTTGCATCTTTGTTGTTGTTGTCTACTATCATCAGCTTAGGAGTAAGTTTTGCTAAGATTATGCGAAAGATCTGATCGTGGATTTGTTGTATAAGCTTTTTGGTTCCTGAGTGTGTTTGTGTCAAGAACTTGAAGCACAACAATGTTTGTATTGTGAAATAGTTTTGACAAGTTTTCAATATTAGACCAAGCTTCCGTTTACATCTTCACACCATTTCAAAGGTTTCAGACAGCTTCCTTTCTCTTTGGTAAGTTAAGTTATAAGCACTGTTGCATTTATTGAACACCTGAGCGAGGACACTTGCTGATTAATGCAATTAGGTTCTTATTTGGTGATTTTATGTTCCATTGTTGACTGTTGTATGAAAAAGGAAAAGCAATGTAGTACTGTTTTGTACGATAATGCATTGATGATCATGTGCTGACTGCTGATAATGATCTGAAAAATCTTCAGAAACTTTATTAGTCTTGCATTTTTGTGCTTCATGGTTAAGACCTTTTCTGCAGTTGACTACCGGTGCTATATAATTTATCCAAACCAGTTTGCAGTTAGAAATCATGATCAAGATGATATAGTATCTCACTGAGATACTTAAAGGTGGCTCACGCAGGCAGTCCTCCAGCCCGCGAAGCGAGTAGGAGGGTCCACGGTCCACGAGCAATATAAATGGTGTGCAAAACGGAGGAGAAGGAAACAATAAACTGTACTTTGGATACTTAAAGCAGAGGTAATGTAATTTATTTGACCCCTTGAAATCTAATTAGATATTGTGTTTTTATCTCAGCCATTGTTTCCTGCAGTAGTGGCACACCACATCCATTATTTTAATAGGATTTTTCAAACTCTAATCTATAGACTTATGAGTTTAATCTCAAAAGTTCCAAACATCATGATCCCCTAAACCTTTCCTTGATCATCTTCTCATGGACTCCTCTTTTCCTTTACATCTTCTGCATTTGTGCTGCATCTAACTTTTTTTTCGCAACATATGGTTCTTGATTTTTATATTTCCTCACCAAGATTGGTACTTTCTTTCTTTTGTGAAAAGTCTCTGGGGAGAGTTTCATCTTTCTTCCAAACAAGGTAGTTTTCATTACCCTGCATTTCTCTGTTTCTTTTTGTTTCACTAACTTGACAATTTGTTTTGATCTTGACAGTCTGGCAAATACAGATCAACATGATCTGCACTGAGCCAAATCACCAGCGGATATCATTTGCTGGTGATCTCGGCCAGTCTGATACAGCACCTTCTATTGAAAAACAGCCATTAAGCTCGGTTAGAAGAGACACAACTCTTTTAGATTCAAATTCGGATTTCGAGTTTCACATTTCAAAGAATTTTGATCCTGGAGATTCTTCACCAGCAGACGAGATCTTTGCAGACGGCATGATCCTCCCTGTCCTTCCTTTCCAAGTAACCGCGACATCCGCCATGCCAAAGCGTCTCTACAAATACGAGCTACCTCCTATCGTCTCTGCTCGGTCCTTGTCCTCCTCCTTGCTTCCTTTTCCACCATTGCCAATGCCATCACCCCAACATTCAAGAAAATACAGCGAGAAAGAAAGTCAAGGACGCGGTGCAAATTCGGACTCTGAGGCAGAGAAGTCATCAAAGTCGTTTTGGAGCTTCAAGAGAAGCTCAAGCCTTAACTGTGATATAAAGGAGAGCTTGATCTGTTCGTTTCCTCGTTTGACAAGAAGCAATTCGACAGGATCAGTGATGAATTCGAAGAGAGCAATGCTTAAAGAAATTAACAAGCATAGCTCACAAAGACATGGAGTCCCACGTCCAGGGACAAATCCATCATCTCATTTGTCCTCTTCTCCAACCTCTCTCTGCTGCAGCTCGTATCAGTTCAGGCAACAAAAGCACACCGGAAAGAGTATCAGCAGCGGAGGAGGAAGCTTTCGGACTGCTCCGGTTATCGGTGGTCCGTCTCCATTTGGATTAGGATCAATATTACGATTCTCTAGAGAGAAGAAGACCAAGAACAAGTAATTAAAGAGTTTTTGTTTTACCCAAAGTAGGACCATTCTTATACTAATCTCTTATTAAGAAGTCAATTGTTTTATTTGTGTAACGCATCAGCTGTGTTTTTGTTCTTACAATAAGTAAAGATAAGTCCTTATTGATGCAAATCTTGTTTCTCTTATTTTCAGTCTTTTAATGAAGAGATGTGGGTTACACTAATGTAGCAGCTATAGTAGCAAAACTGGGTGCACATCAACTTGTCTTTGAAATAAACCTGATTTAGACATAAAAATAACAATATAAAGCAAATGGATGAAATGAGGTGGAGCAACATTGAACATTAGTTATGTTACATGTAGAGCTTGTTTAATGACCTCTTTTCCTTTTGCCTCCACTTTGCTCGATTTGAACCAAACTTGGAACATAATTATGAATAGCTGGCCAAAATCCATCATACATTGTATTGACAGTAATATCTATTGGCGTCACTTTATTATCCTCTCCAATAATGTATATCATGTCTTTGCAATTGTTGTCGTCTGCCAATATGTCGTATTCCACGTCCGGGTCTATCCATCTATCACAAAACACAAGTGAATTCTTCTCCTCGTCGAGCAAGAAACTTCCAAAAACTGAAACTTGAAGATCAGGGCTCAAATCCAATGTTAAGACCTTGGTCCAAGAGACCACTTGGGCCTCATCAATCTTATTTGTCACCCATATCTCAGTCTTGGATGTACCTTCTTTCTGTAACAACACCGAAAGCTTCTCTTCTCTAACAAGTGTAAGATTAACACACTGGTAACTATGACATTGATAGGGAAGAGGCACACGTCCAGCTTCCTCCGTTGAAAAATCAAATCGGATCAAAGATACAGGATACGTTTCTGGTTTGTACACAGCAAACCAGTAAGCCTTACCGTTCAAAGACACAGTGTTCCAACAGGTATGCATGAACCAGGGTGGAGAGACATCATCAAGCATTCTCCATGAATCAGATTCAAAATCGTAGATTTTGGAATCCATGCTACCGGAAATAAAGCTCAATATCTTGTAGCTCTTACTGGAGCAAAATTTGTTCTTACCTTGGATGTTGTATCCGAAAACAAAGTTGAGGGGTGACTTGAGACGGTTACTATCATCGACCCACCTGGTTTGACCAGTTAATGGGTTCCAAACTACGACTCTAGAATGGTTGTCGTAGGAGCATAACAGTAAGCCGTCACAGTGGACCACTCGAGCTATATCGACATTATTAGGTTGGGGACCAAACTTACCTTTAAACTCTACAAGTCCATTGAGATTGTTGTTAAAGCTTATCGGACCAATCCTGTACTCCCTTGTCAGCAGCACAGGGAGAAACTGCTTGGCCGCTTTATCAAACTGCTTCCTTGCGAATCTCTTGTCATCTGTAAATAAACGGTTCCATGTTTTGCATGTTGAACGTAATCGTTTCAGTGATGTGGCCGGAACACGACATAGTATCTCTTCTACCAAATCTCGTGGAAGTTTCGACATAGTCATTGATTTCTTCGCATCATCTTGGGAGATTGAGAAATCGACCAAATCCATTATGATATATATGAAATCCCATTTATTGAATAATCATGACAGTTTATTAATATTTGTCAATGTCTTTTTTTTTTTCTTTTTTTTTTGTTCACTAAATTTGTTAATAAAGAAAATATACTTTTATGTAAAGTGATTGTTTATATTTATCTTAAAAATTTAGAAAATTATAGTATCTAATACACTGCAAGAAAAACACGGCAAAACTGACGGACGCCGTCCGTCGGAAAAATTTCCGACGGAAAATCGACAGATAACTGACGGATTTCCGACGAAGGAGCCCCCGTCGGAAATCCGTCGGAAATTTCCGACGGATATCTGATGAATCGGTGATCCGTCGGAAATCCGTCGGAAATTGCAGACGGATTTCCGACGGCCTCCCCTTCCAGTCGGAAATCCGTCGGAAATTTC